>OW240914.1:359751406-359812754 GCA_933207985.1 Pelobates cultripes
CTAAAACTGAAATAGCTTTTTAGTCAAAAGACTATGACTAAATTGAAATTAGCTATGTATAGCTGTTCCCCTTCCCCCCCACCCCCACACATGAGCCAAGGCTTGTTAATATACCTGTTAACAAATGCTAAGCTTTCTGCAGTATTACATAAAAGACGTGGCAGCCCACAATCCAAGAATATAAAGTTTTGTTGTTGACCCAGGAGAGTATGAATCTAATTTACGAGCAGTCTCACTTTGATCGTATGGATGAAGGTTATTGGTGGGAAGCAGCATGGTGGGATGATGCAGTGTTTTCACAGAGTGAGGTGATGGAGGTTTGCCGTAGGCTATCAACCCCATGCCGCACGTTTTGCACCTTCCATAACCGAGAACTCAACTTACTGGACACCAAACAACAGTGCCAGCTCCTTGGAGTCTTTTCATCATTATTATTCTTCTTTATAAAGCACAAGCAGTTTCCATAACACTGCAAACAAATTCACATAGGAGAAAATGATAAGGATGAAATCTATGTGTGAACATTGAGCGAATGTGTTGATTCCATTAATAATGAGACGTGTGTGACTGCATGCTGCCTTATCTCCTGGATGTCCATGGTAATAAACAATGAACTATCCATCCCAGATCCTCATATCAGTGTAAGTTAGAATGGCTACTGTATTATATTGTGTGGCTAATTGACGTGGCCCCCCTCCTAATGGGATTCTTTGGAGATCTCCCTCATAGATCGTGGATGGAACTCCAATAAAAGTAGCAGATTATGGGACATGCTACCAGAACGCATAAAGAGAATATCGAACTGCAGCAGGCCTTATCCATGGGTTATATGCTTCTGGGATTCTGTTCCAAAGACATGTCCTATTTTTGCTTACTCAGCAGTATTATCCTTCCCTCCAACACTTTCTGGAATTAACCTCCTGCTTTGAGGTTGGTCCACCACATCAGCATATCTGCCTTTTCAAGGTCAGAAACTCATCTGCTGCTCTCTTCTCGCTGCTGCACATAAGCATCCCCTCTGCAAGATCTCCTAGCACTTGTCCTTATTGTGGGACACTTGGTTTAACTTATTTGTGAACAATAAGATGTTATTCACACAGCCTTTCAAATCCCCCATTCACACCGCCTTGAAATACAGGGAGTGCAGAATTATTAGGCAAGTTGTATTTTTGAGGATTAATTTTATTATTGAACAACAACCATGTTCTCAATGAACCCAAAAAACTCATTAATATTAAAGCTGAATATTTTCGGAAGTAGTTTTTAGTTTGTTTTTAGTTATAGCTATGTTAGGGGGATATCTGTGTGTGCAGGTGACTATTACTGTGCATAATTATTAGGCAACTTAACAAAAAACAAATATATACCCATTTCAATTATTTATTATTACCAGTGAAACCAATATAACATCTCAACATTCACAAATATACATTTCTGACATTCAAAAAACAAAACAAAAACAAATCAGTGACCAATATAGCCACCTTTCTTTGCAAGGACACTCAAAAGCCTGCCATCCATGGATTCTGTCAGTGTTTTGATCTGTTCACCATCAACATTGCGTGCAGCAGCAACCACAGCCTCCCAGACACTGTTCAGAGAGGTGTACTGTTTTCCCTCCTTGTAAATCTCACATTTGATGATGGACCACAGGTTCTCAATGGGGTTCAGATCAGGTGAACAAGGAGGCCATGTCATTAGATTTTCTTCTTTTATACCCTTTCTTGCCAGCCACGCTGTGGAGTACTTGGACGCGTGTGATGGAGCATTGTCCTGCATGAAAATCACGTTTTTCTTGAAGGATGCAGACTTCTTCCTGTACCACTGCTTGAAGAAGGTGTCTTCCAGGAACTGGCAGTAGGACTGGGAGTTGAGCTTGACTCCATCCTCAACCCGAAAAGGCCCCACAAGCTCATCTTTGATGATACCAGCCCAAACCAGTTCTCCACCTCCACCTTGCTGGCGTCTGAGTCGGACTGGAGCTCTCTGCCCTTTACCAATCCAGCCATGGGCCCATCCATCTGGCCCATCAAGACTCACTCTCATTTCATCAGTCCATAAAACCTTAGAAAAATCAGTCTTGAGATATTTCTTGGCCCAGTCTTGACGTTTCAGCTTGTGTGTCTTGTTCAGTGGTGGTCGTCTTTCAGCCTTTCTTACCTTGGCCATGTCTCTGAGTATTGCACACCTTGTGCTTTTGGGCACTCCAGTGATGTTGCAGCTCTGAAATATGGCCAAACTGGTGGCAAGTGGCATCGTGGCAGCTCATGGGCAGTTATTTTGCGCCTTGGTTTTTCCACACGCTTCTTGCGACCCTGTTGACTATTTTGAATGAAACGCTTGATTGTTCGATGATCACGCTTCAGAAGCTTTGCAATTTTAAGAGTGCTGCATCCCTCTGCAAGATATCTCACTATTTTTGACTTTTCTGAGCCTGTCAAGTCCTTCTTTTGACCCATTTTGCCAAAGGAAAGGAAGTTGCCTAATAATTATGCACACCTGATATAGGGTGTTGATGTCATTAGACCACACCCCTTCTCATTACAGAGATGCACATCACCTAATATGCTTAATTGGTAGTAGGCTTTCGAGCCTATACAGCTTGGAGTAAGACAACATGCATAAAGAGGATGATGTGGTCAAAATACTCATTTGCCTAATAATTCTGCACTCCCTGTAGTCCTGATGTTTGACATACACTCTTCGTGCTGGTCATTCAGTTAACTGCAAGCCAGTTTTGAGTTTTGGTTTGTTTTGGGGGGTTTTTCGGCGAATTTAGTTTTTCTATGTAGGTGTGTGTGATTGCATGTATATGTATGTATGTGCATTTTTATGTTAAAGGGTATATTTTCTGCTTACTTCAGCTGCCCAGTATCATGGATTCTGCATTTTTAGGTCATGTTCAAGAGGTATTAGATAAGACTCACTTATTAAAAATGAGTTTGGCGGACCGCCCGTACCTCCACCAATCACGCTTCCTAGTACTCAACGAGTACCATAAGCACCGCACCAGACAGCATAACCACTGTAGCCACCTTAGCCGCTGCAGCTTGGCTGGGGTCTTGCCATCCCTTCCCACCCTGGACCAAACACATCCAGCTCCCAGTGGGAAGACCTTTCTTCCAAGAGAGTATTGCTGTATAGCCAGTAAAAGAGCAAGTGATATAGCATTATAGCTGTTCCCCCCCACACATGAGCCAAGGCTTAATGCTGGGAGTCATCTCTTTATTAGAGGCCACACACAGCCTTTTATGCAAACCCCATGCAAGAGGTTTCCTATACAAAACAGGGTAATTCTTCCTCTGTGCCTGAGAGATAATTGAGTCAGGAACTGTACAAACTCAATTATCTCTAGGCACAGAAAACACACATTTTACAGACACCCCAAAAGTACCCCCAAAACACATGAAAACCCCACAAAAGTCTCATCCCCTGATAGCCTCCATCTAGGTGACCAACATATCTGTGGCAAACTCTGCCACTAAGATACTAACTGTTCTTTGCGAATGAACGCTGGAGTTATAATAGTCGAATGTGTGCAAAGGCAGAGACTCGGTTCACGAACGGACTATACTATCATCCATGTGAATGCTCTGAAACTAACGAGCGAGGGACCACCCCGGTGTGGTCGTGTGTCTCCTATTAACAAAAGATACAATGTTGCGAAGTGTGTTAAGTGCGAGTGTGTGTGGGCGCCATTTCGCCTACCGAACACGTGGCGGCGGCCATCTTATGCACGAACAGCTGTACTTGGTCGTCGAACGCATGGAACTCAAACCAGGCATTCGACTAACCAAGTACCGCTAAGACCTCCAGCACGCTCAAAAGGCACGAATCAAACACACAAACACCTCAGCATTCGGTATGTGGGATCCCACGAACGAGGGGATTCATTCGAATGGTAAAGGAAGCATGGATGCCAGAACCATTCGGGACTTTTGATTCACCAGAAGAGACCGACCGCAGGGCCAGAATTCATGGAACTGTTTTCGGCTACTGTGCCCGTGCGGTCGGTCAAATCTTTCACCTGCTGTAACTCCCGAACCCCTGGTCCGATCTGGGTGAATTTTGAGTATGTTGCTCACCCAGATCAGGGCTACCAGGGGACCCCTTATTCAACCCTGTACCCCCTGTATTTAGGGGACATCCACAAATTGAGGAAAACTGTGTACATATTAATCTTGTTAATTGTTAATCTAAGGGGAGGAGAGGTAGGGGAGGTGACCACTGGGTGATTGGTTACTGTAGTAATTATGAAAGTTACCTCCCTTGCATGGGAAAAATGCATAAAAGCAGACCTGTGAATAAAGACATCAGTTGACTCCCAGACTATGTGTCGTCTAGTCCTTGGG
The DNA here is from genome assembly GCA_933207985.1 of Pelobates cultripes. Taxonomy (NCBI): domain Eukaryota; kingdom Metazoa; phylum Chordata; class Amphibia; order Anura; family Pelobatidae; genus Pelobates; species Pelobates cultripes. Next base: position 359,755,759 of record OW240914.1, read on the forward strand.
GAGGTGGATTATGCTGTGTTCCTGTGATTTTGTATGCTGAATCTTTGTTCCTAGCGGAGAGCTATTGGATTAACCCCTTCTACTCTGCTACAATATCTAAATATTACCCAGATTGGTTCAGGGATTCGGGTTTTCCATGGAGGTCATAATTTGACCGTCCGCACACATGGTCCTATGCCCAAAACAGTTCCAGAGAAAAAGTGGTAGCGGTCGGTCAAGTTCGGTAGTTTAAAACGAACAAACTACCGAACGTAGTGAATAGTCATACCGTGGATCTTGTTCCCCTCTGTGATGGATTCCCTATTCCCCATCCTGTTAATTTTTGTTTATTTGATACACTGAATAGTTCAGTATATGAGACTCACAGAACACCTGAGACCCATCTAGTTCGTATACCGAACAAACTACCAAACAGCCAGACCACCCAGGAGAGGCATGTGCTGCTCATTGACCTTTTTCACCTTTGTTCACACCTCAGTAACTGCAATTATCTCAACATTCTGAGCAGCCATCTGGGTGGCCGCCGTTCGTATGGCCGAAGACGTGGTGGTGGCCTTCTTTATCTGCGAACGTATACAGAGGTGTTGGGTCGTCAAGTGCATGGAACTCAAACGATACTTGACGGTGCGAACACCGCTAGAACTTCAACTTCCATCGAAGTTCAGTAAAACATATGAGAATGAAATGGCGTTCGATGGGAACAAGCTCCCGAACAAGGAATAAAGACTGAGCTTACTCACAAACCGTCACGTTCTGTACTTTTTATTGTATTTGACATTCCCGAAAGAGACCGACCACACAGCCTGATTTCATTGAACTCTTTTAGGCAGGAGACTCGTGTGTGTGGTCGGTCAAACTGAGACTTCCATGGAAATCCTGAACCCCTGAACCGATCTGGGTGGTTTATGGATATGTTGGTCCTCCAGATCAGGGCTATCAGGGTATATGACTATATTGGGGTTCCGTGTGTTTTGGGGGTACTTTTAATATATTGTAAATGTATGTTTTCTGTGCCTGGAGATAATTAAGTTTAGTATAGCTCTTGACTCAATTATCTCAGGCACAGAGGAGGGATTAACCTATTTTGTATAGCAGTGTCCTGGACCTGAGAGCCAATGTAATTGTGCGTATGTTTTTACTGTAATCTACTCTCAAGTCCAGGGAGGAGTGCCCCTTGCATGGGGGACCTGCATAAGGCCAGTTGTGGCTGCCAATAAAGGAGTTCCTGCTTAATCATCTCAGTCTCGTCTCATGTTTGTAGGGAGCCGCTATGCCAGCTATAATCACCAGCTCTTGTAAGAGCTATACAGCTGTACCATGCTTGGATGATCATGCTGGGGATTAGGACAGCATCATTCTGAATAGGGAAAAATAACGTATTTTGGGGTGGCCGCCATACCCTCATCCCGACTAACAATGCCACCGAACAGTGCACTTCCAGGTGGTGTAGAAACGAACGCAGGCGATGATGAAAGTCCAGCGGTGTCTGGGCGTTTCAGTGTCTGATTTCAGTTCCATGAGCTCGGTGACCAAACACAGCTGCCTACATTCGCGGGAACAAGATGGCCACCGCCTTGTGGTCACTCATACGAACTGCGGCCACTCAGACGAACAATGAGAATACTGCGGTTAGAATCATTAAGAGGTGATGATAGGGCTTAACAAGCTCCCGGATGGTCCATAGTTTGTGCAGAAATGGCACAAACCAAGTCTTTTCACATGGCTTTTACAGGGTCCATAGTCCTGGGGCAAGAGGCTGTCAAGAAGCCCCCTCCAGCAGCCCGTGGCACGGTTACCTTCGCCACAATGAGTTCTGAGGTTGTTTTTTAATAGCTGCCCGTTCATTTGTGTAATTCACGCAGCAAATGATCAACTGGATCATCAAAGGATGCACAACTTTACCAGTTAGTAATGATCCCACTGACAGAAGAATGAAAAATATACCTAGAAAACGGACCACAATCTCAGCCTTCAGTCACCATGTTAAAATTAGCAACAGCTGTAAATGTTGTAAAGACTAAAAGCTGAAGGGGTATTGGATACAGGACTCCATAAACCAAGGATACTTAACTCCTTGTCTGTGATTATACTGAAGCCTAATCAAAAACATGTGGCCACAGATTGTAATAGAGCATTGTCATCAGCAACGATATTCATTTTATGAATTTGGTAATTCCATCTAAATTTTCCATGTGTAATCTTCCCTTGCAATTTCATATAATGTTTTGGATGTCTATGAACATGGCATGTGCATGGAACGAGCAGGTACTTACCTCTCAAATAGATTAGAGGAACATCTGACAACAGCCCTTTCTGCAATTCACAATATTTTAGAGACCTCTCAGAATTCTATAATGGGGATAGGGGCTACTTCATGAGCTATAAGGTTAAATTCTAAAGATAATATTTTTTCTTGACGTTTTAAAGATTTTCCAGCTCACGGCCAATGCATGGAAAGGACTCTTTCACTTCCAAAAACTTTACTGCACTGTGCCTCAAACTCTTGGTCGTTTATGGCCTCTACTCAACACGCAAGAAGGTCAACATCCATCTTTTTGGACAGTCAGCTAAGTGTAATGGACATTCATCTGGCCTTCGCCGGTAGGCATTTTACAATCTGTTATTCTAAATGACTGTGGTTTTTCTGAATAGTTGGGGTGCCCACTTGTGGGTTTGCCCTTCATGCTTTTTGTCATTTTTAAGCTTAATTAGTTTAATCATTTCAATTAGACAAGAATGTATTATATCTGCATTTACACAAATAAGCCTCAACCACTGAGCGTAGTCCAGGGTTGAAGACATGCTTGGAGCGGTGTCCTAAGCATCATGTATACAAAGGAAGAAAGGATGCCGCTTCACAGAGTATTTTCATCCCCAAAAACATAATCTATAAAAATATCATCTATACAAAAATATAATCTATACAAATATAAACACAAAAACAAGATTTATACAACAGAAATACAATATACATCCAAAGGTTTCTTGTATCTAGAAAATAATAGTAACAAAAGTCTTAAAGTAGTACAAATAGATACAAACACATCAGGTGGGTTCATGGGCATTCCAAATCTTTGATTTGTTCTCCAATTTTATGATAGTCCTACAGTTGCTTCTTCCTTATCAGCCTTTCACTATTTACATGTGGTCAGAAGAAAAGTGAAGGTGCACACAGGGTCAATTTGCATTAGCCAAGATTAATCCTGCTAAATTGAATCTGCATCTGTTCATGGTCTAGGACGGAGAACACTCTAGAGTCTAGAGTGAGTTTAAATCATGACCTTAGAAGGATTAAGCTGACCTGATTGCTTACTTGAAAAACTATTGTATTCCCCTCTTCCTGTCTGAGAGTTGACCATCATTCCCATCATTCAATGTCCGTTCTAGACAAGCTATGTGTACTGTCCAGTTCCTCTGACAAGTCTGAAGGAAAAGGCCATTGTCATTGCAACATAACCTTTCTGTCCCAGCTGTCCGTGGTGACCTCTCTTCCTAATAACGAATCTCTCTCTGAAGCCAACATGGCAACTACTGATCCAATTGTACCTACTATTTCAGGTGCAAGACATTCATTTGTGTTCAGTCTCTCAGACGGATGGCTTACGAGTTAAGTAACAATAAAAGGTTTGTTGGCTGTTATCAATACAATCTTTTCAAGCCAAGCTCTACCTGTGCATTCTAGACCCTGGTGTGGTCAGTTTTTGCTGAATGGCTTCACAATACTGTCTCCTGTTATCTCCCCTTCACTCGAGTTCCTTCTAAAATTGTTTGGTCCAAATGACCCCGATACAGGGCAGCCACCAATCATAACGTGGCAAGATATTATATGGTTCTTATGAAGATCAGGACATGTGTCTGGTATTTTTCTTACTGCTTCCGTTAGTTTATATCTATGATGTCTATATATGTATGTATATATACATTGATATATTTCTTCTGGGTGATATACATTTAACCTGCACATCTGAGGGTTTAGGTCAAACATAAGGGTGACTTTTAGTGACGACAATGGCTCGGTGAAGTAACTGTTTGTCAAACACTTTCATAAAGATACATCAATTTCCAAAACGTTTTAAAGTGATCGACCATGTCTCTCCACCAGGATGGTGTAGTTATTAGTCGAGAGGATTAAATGATAGGTTGTATTTTTTATTTCATTTGTAATATGCATTATTTAATGCTTTGAGTATATCAGTTTATTAGTCTCTCTGAGCTAGGTGATCTCACATACATGTCCCGATCTGCCTGCGATTAAACTCCTGAAATAACAGGCAACCAGGACTTTAACTCGCACTAATCTCAGACAGCACTGGCACATGCATATCCTAGAGCTACACTCAAAGCTCAGTGCACTTTCTCACACATACACTTTCTCATGCACAAACACACTTTCACACACACTCACACACTTTCTTAAATACATTCTTTCTCACGCACACACACATTTTCTCACACATATAATCACTGCACTTTGTTTGCACTGCTCCCATGTGCTCCCAATTCTGATGATTAGGCCAGAGTAACCCACTGCTCCTGATTAATATAGGGGATGCAATACACTGCCTTAACAAACAGCACTTTAACACCGACACTATCACTAAACATTAACGCCTACACTACACTATCACTAAACATTCACTCCTACACTATACTATCACTAAACATTAACGCCTACACTATACTATCACTAAACATTAACGCCTACACTATACTATCACTAAATATTAACGCCTACACTATACTATCACTAAATATTAACTCCTACACTATACTATCACTAAATATTGACGCCTACACTATACTATCACTAAACATTAACTCCTACACTATACTATCACTAAACATTAACGCCTACACTATACTATCACTAAATATTAACTCCTACACTATACTATCACTAAATATTAACGCCTACACTACACTATCACTAAACATTAACGCCTACACTATACTATCACTAAACATTAACGCCTTCACTATACTATCACTAAATATTAACTCCTACACTATACTATCACTAAATATTAACGCCTACACCATACTATCACTAAATATTAACGCCTACACTACACTATCACTAAACATTAACTCCTACACTCTACTATCACTAAATATTAACGCCTACACTATACTATCACTAAACATTAACTCCTACACTATACTATCACTAAATATTAACGCCTACACTATACTATCACTAATCATTAACGCCTACACTATACTATCACTAAATATTAAGTCCTACACTATACTATCACTAAACATTAACGCCTACACTATACTATCACTAAATATTAACGCCTACACTACACTATCACTAAACATTAACGCCTACACTATACTATCACTAAATATTAACTCCTACACTATACTATCACTAAATATTAACGCCTACACTACACTATCACTAAACATTCACTCCTACACTATACTATCACTAAACATGAACTCCTACACTATACTATCACTAAATATTAACTCCTACACTATACTATCACTAAATATTAACGCCTACACTATACTATCACTAAATATTAACTCCTACACTATACTATCACTAAATATTAACGCCTACACTACACTATCACTAAACATTCACTCCTACACTATACTATCACTAAACATTAACGCCTACACCATACTATCACTAAACATTAACTCCTACACTATACTATCACTAAACATTAACGCCTACACTACACTATCACTAAATATTAACTCCTACACTATACTATCACTAAATATTAACGCCTACACTATACTATCACTAAACATTAACGCCTACACTACACTATCACTAAACATTAACACCTACACTATACTATCACTAAATATTAACGCCTACACTACACTATCACTAAACATTAACTCCTACACTATACTATCACTAAATATTAACGCCTACACCATACTATCACTAAACATTAACTCCTACACTATACTATCACTAAATATTAACACCTACCTACACTATCACTAAAGATTAACTCCTACACTATACTATCACTAAACATTAACGCCTACATACACTAACACTAAACTATTAACTAAACATTAACGCCTACACTATACTATCACTAAACACTATAATAAATAAATATTAACTCTACACTATACTATCACTAAATATTAACGCCTACACTTATACTAATCTTCACTTAACGCCTGCACTATACTACTACGAACTCTACACACTATACTACAATAAATATTAACTCCTACACTATACTATCACTACATTTCGCTAATTATACTATCACTAAATATTAACGCCTACACTACACTATCACTAAACATTCACTCCTACACTATACTATCACTAAACATTAACGCCTACACCATACTATCACTAAACATTAACTCCTACACTATACTATCACTAAACATTAACGCCTACACTACACTATCATTAAATATTAACTCCTACACTATACTATCACTAAATATTAACGCCTACACTATACTATCACTAAACATAAACGCCTACACTACACTATCACTAAACATTAACGCCTACACTATACTATCACTAAATATTAACGCCTACACTACACTATCACTAAACATTAACTCCTACACTATACTATCACTAAATATTAACGCCTACACCATACTATCACTAAACATTAACTCCTACACTATACTATCACTAAATATTAACACCTACACTACACTATCACTAAAGATTAACTCCTACACTATACTATCACTAAACATTAACGCCTACACTATACTATCACTAACTATTAACGCCTACACCATACTATCACTAAACATTAACTCCTACACTATACTATCACTAAACATGAACTCCTACACTATACTATCACTAAATATTAACGCCTACACCATACTATCACTAAACATTAACTCCTACTCTATACTATCACTAAATATTAACGCCTACACTACACTATCACTTAACATTAACTCCTACACTATACTATCACTAAACATTAACGCCTACACTACACTAACACTAAACATTAACGCCTACACTATACTATCACTAAACATTAACTCCTACACTATACTATCACTAAATATTAACGCCTACACCATACTATCACTAAATATTAACGCCTACACCATACTATCACTAAAGATTAACTCCTACACTATACTATCACTAAACATTAACGCCTACACTATACTATCACTAAATATTAATGCCTACACCATACTATCACTAAACATTAACTCCTACACTATACTGTCACTAAATATTAACGCCTACACTTCACTATCACTAAACATTAACGCCTACACCATACTATCACTAAACATTAACGCCTACACTATACTATCACTGAATATTAACTCCTACACTATACTATCGTTAATATTTAGTGATAGTATGGTGTAGGCGTTAATGTTTAGTGATAGTATAGTGTAGGAGTTAATGTTTAGTGATAGTATGGTGTAGGCGTTAATATTTAAACGCCTACACCATACTATCTCTAAACATTAACTCCTACACTATACTATCACTAAACATTAACGCCTACACCATACTATCACTAAATATTAACGCCTACACTACACTAACACTAAACATTAACGCCTACACTACACTATCACTAAACATTAACGCCTACACTACACTATCACTAAATATTAACACCTACACTATACTATCACTAAACATTAACTCCTACACTATACTATCACTAAATATTAACACCTACACTACACTATCACTAAAGATTAACTCCTACACTATACTATCACTAAACATTAACGCCTACACTATACTATCACTAAATATTAACGCCTACACCATACTATCACTAAATATTAACTCCTACACTATACTATCACTAAACATGAACTCCTACACTATACTATCACTAAATATTAACGCCTACACCATACTATCACTAAACATTAACTCCTACTCTATACTATCACTAAATATTAACGCCTACACTACACTATCACTAAACATTAACTCCTACACTATACTATCACTAAACATTAACGCCTACACTACACTAACACTAAACATTAACGCCTACACTATACTATCACTAAACATTAACTCCTACACTATACTATCACTAAATATTAACGCCTACACCATACTATCACTAAATATTAACGCCTACACCATACTATCACTAAAGATTAACTCCTACACTATACTATCACTAAACATTAATGCCTACACCATACTGTCACTAAACATTAACTCCTACACTATACTGTCACTAAATATTAACGCCTACACTTCACTATCACTAAACATTAACGCCTACACCATACTATCACTAAACATTAACGCCTACACTATACTATCACTGAATATTAACTCCTACACTATACTATCGTTAATATTTAGTGATAGTATGGTGTAGGCGTTAATGTTTAGTGATAGTATAGTGTAGGAGTTAATGTTTAGTGATAGTATGGTGTAGGTGTTAATATTTAAACTAAATACACTATCACTAAATATTAACGCCTACACTACACTATCACTAAATATTAACACCTACACTATACTATCACTAAACATTAATTCCTACACTATACTATCACTAAACATTAACTCCTACACTATACTATCACTAAACATTAACGCCTACACCATACTATCACTAAATATTAACGCATACACTACACTAACACTAAACATTAACGCCTACACTACACTATCACTAAATATTAACACCTACACTATACTATCACTAAACATTAACGCCTACACTATACTATCACTAAACATTAATTCCTACACTATACTATCACTAAACATTAACATTTACACTGTCACTAAAATTAACCCTACATGGTCATTGAATATTAACCCTTACAATACACTATTAATAAACATTAACCCTTACACTGCACTATCACTAAACATTAATTTCTACACTACACTATCACTAATCATTAACTCCTACACTACACTATCACTAAATATTAATTTCTACACTATACTATCACTAAATATTAACCCTTACAATACACTATCACTAAACATTAACTCCTACAATACACTATCACTAAACATTAATTTCTATTTACATTTATATACTGTGTGATAATTATATTATAGTGTGTATACGTTATATGTACATTTATATACTGTGTGATATTTATATTATAGTGTGTATACATTATATGTACATTTATATACCGTGTGATATTTATATTATAGTGTCTATACGTTATATGTACATTTATATACCGTGTGATATTTATATTATAGTGTGTATACATTATATGTACATTTATATACTGTGTGATATTTATATTATAGTGTGTATACGTTATATGTACATTTATATACTGTGTGATATTTATATTATAGTGTGTATACGTTATATGTACATTTATATACCGTGTGATATTTATATAATAGTGTGTATATGTTATATGTACATTAATATACTGTGTGATATTTATATTATAGTGTGTGTATACATTATATGTACATTTATATACTGTGTGATATTTATATTATAGTGTGTATACGTTATATGTACATTTATATACTGTGTGATATTTATATTATAGTGTGTATACGTTATATGTACATTTATATACTGTGTGATATTTATATTATAGTGTGTATACGTTATATGTACATTTATATACTGTGTGATATTTATATTATAGTGTGTATACGTTATATGTACATTTATATACTGTGTGTTCCATATTAATATATATATGTGTGTGTGTGTGTGTGTTATTATTTTCTTTGAGTCGTGGTGGATGGGTTTCCTGGGATGAACTAGGTGTTGAATGGAGTATATGCATTTGGTTGTTTGAGTGATCTCTTGATCTCTCCGCCAATCTGAGGAAAGTGTAACAAATGCAATTGTTTTACAGTTAATTAGATCAGATTTCTGCATCCCCGCACTCAGTCTGGGAACTGACAGTTCAGTAAAATGTTCCCTTGTAAAGCTCTCCCTCCCAGGAAAAGGGGCAATAATTCATCATTAGGGCTTCACAGTCCTCGAAAAGATGAAAACTGATGGGTCGGCTAGCCGGGCAGGAAAACGTGGGCAAGAAGAAATTTTTATCTGAAACTTAATTCCCTGGATACAGCAGAGAATAATTAAGATAATATTGCTTCAAGAGTTCGTTTAATGATTAAAAATCACATATGCAGAATCTATAAATTGGAAGGTAACAAATTGAAAAGGCCTAACGTCACGGAGCTCGTTTTACTGTGGCTTTGACAACCACCAGAGACCAGACCCGATCCAAGGACTTTGTTTAGGTCCAACAAATCATTTGTCTGTTATTAACCCAGAGCTTGTAATTATGCAGATTGGCATGGATTTTCCTGGGTCTGAGAGCGAGATTGAGGGTTGTTCGCGGTGCAGCCGGTAGCTCAGGCCTGGCCATGCATTACTGAACGTGCCACATTTATCATGTTGACTGATGGCAGGAGACGCAGGTCCTGGGTCCCAGTGGTTAATGTAGTGGGTAATTAACTGTCATTTGCCTAGTAATAGGCTGGTGATCAATGGTTTGTGTGGAAACAAATTGTAATCAGGTATCTGATAAATGCGCAGAGCCAAAGCAATTGAAATTGGGGGACATCGGAAAAATGCAACTCTGTTCTGAATTTCTAAATGACATTACGGAGCCTGTTTGTCCTGTTTGTTCGCTTTATTTAATCATTTTCTTTTTCCTATTACACACAAGACAAAGTTTGTAGATTTGACACACACAAAAGTTATCAGGAATCCATCATCTGGGGAGCATTCGGGGTATTTTATTCAGTATGAGAAGAATGCAGCAAATTAACGTTTTCGACGTTTATGAATTTCTGTCTAATATTTTAAAGTAAATAATATTGGTTAATTACTGCTTGTGACGGCACCCCGGGTATGAGAAGGGGTTAACACAGTCAAAAGATGTTCTTTCCCCCAAGTACGAAGCCTGCTTCCGAATAATCCCAAGCGCTAAAGAGGAACCTTGAAGAAATATCCCCCTAAGCACGAAACAAGGCTCTGTGTTGAGGGTCAAGCATGAACTCTTTAATGGTGGCCACAGCTTGGCCTTTTATGCAGGTCCTCCAGCAAGGGATACTCCCACAGGGACCTTGGGAAAGACTGGGACAATCAAAATACAATACAATATGAAACACTCCCACATAAACAGTAAAATCCGTCCTCTCTATCCTGGAGATAATTGGGTTAAGTGGCCGTAGTAAACTCAATTATCTCCAGGTACAGGAAATATTCCTAAATTAAAACTGTAACAAAAACACATTAAAATACATAACTCATGTTTTCTATAATTAAACCCCCATATTCGAGATATCCACAGATAGCTTGGATCTGAGCGCTTAATATGTCCAAAAAGTGCTCAGATCCCACGAACACAGTCAGATTGCCATGGGGTATAAGTGTTTTCACCGACCATTCGGCATAAATCTGCCTAGAATTAGTTCCATGGCTTTTAGTCCTCAGGGTCGGTCTGGTTCGTGAGTTTAAATGTACCGAACGCTGCTGCGTTCACATGAATCTAAACTAAATTATGGAAGTTTGGAAGTCCCAGAGGTGTTCTTGTGAAACAGTGACCGAAAACAGTTCCATGCGGTCGACGACAAAACACTGCTGGGGGTTCGATAGTTTAAGATGGCCGCCGCCACGTGTTCGTTCATACGAACGACGACCACCCAGCCAACCGTTCGAGAGATGGAAATGGCTGCGGTTAACCACAGTGTCAAAGAAGTCAAAAAGGTTAACAAGCAGCACACTTCCCTGCAGGGTGGCCAGCCATTCAGTACTTAGTTCGTTTTAGTGATTGAAACCAGGGAAATAGACGAACAATCGGGAACAGACGAACAAACAGACGAAACAAGGTCTGTCACACTACTAACCAGATAAATATTTAAAGGGACACTATATGCACTCAGACCACTTCAGCTCATTGAAGTGGTCTGGGTGCAGTGCCTTTATTGCCCTTAGTGCTGCAAAGTTAAACATTACAGTTCCATAGAAAGTCTGCCCACAGTGGCTGTCTACCATCGCAGAATGGAGGAAAAGGAGCTTCGACCCAGCACAGAGGGATATTAGTGCTGGTATCAGGTAACTAATTAAAGTGTTTTTAACCCATTGTTTAACAGGGAGGGCGAGGCAGAGGGAGCGTTAGTGCCAGGAATACAACTTGTATTCCTGGCACTATAGTATCCCTTGAAGTTTACACATTTTTAAAACACTTTAAAGATACATTTTCAATCACAAAAAGAGAGGCATGAAAAATCCATTCATTATGTCATCTGTACTAAGGAGGTCAATAGTGGTGCCTTTTGTCCTACAATTAACCAGAGGAATGCTGAAATATTACTGAGGATAAAATAATGATCAGGTTTCCCTGGTGATAATGGTGACAATGTGACACAGATACCAGGATTTTTTTAGTGCTGTGGAGCGCACCATGCACCTAGCACCATGCACCTAGCGAAAGGCGCGGTAGCTGTCTATTTGAGGTAACAGATTTCACATACATAAATACTTGATGTGATCACCAAGTCAGATCAGCAGATTTTGGTATATTGGGTGACTTTCACATGGGCCAAATAATGATAGCTAGATGACTGGGATGACTGGGTCAGAGCATCTCCAAAATGGTAAGCCTAAGCAGCAGATAGTACCTACCAAACATTATGCAAGGAAGGACAGCTTGTGAACCAGCATTATGGTCATAGGCACCCAAGGCTGATTGATGCGCTTGGAGAGTGAAGACTAGCCTGTCTGGTCCAATCACACAGAAGAGTTACTGTAGCTCAAATTGTGAAAAACATAATGCTGGCTAAGATAGAAAGGTTTCAGAACACAAAGTGCACCACAGTTTGCTGTGTATGGGGTTGTGTAACTGCAGTCCAGTCAGCGTGTTCATGATGACCCCTGTTCACCACCGAAAGCACTTTCTGTTCAGGACATGAACATGATAACTGGACCATGGAGCAGTAAAAGAAGGTTGCCTAGTTTGATGAATCACATTTTCTTTTCGATCAGGTGGATGGCTGAGTCTTTGTGTGTGTTTTACCTGGGGAAAAGATGACTTTAAGATGCACTACAGAAGAAGGCAAGCTAGCAGAGGCAGTGTTATGCTGTGGGCAATTTTCTGCTGTTAAACCTTGGGTTCTGGCATTCATGTAGTTGTTGCTTTGACATGTACCTCCTACTAAAGATTGTTGCAGATCACGTACACCCCTTCATGGCAATGGTGTCCCCTGATGGCAGCAGCCTCTTTCAGCAGGGTAATGCACCCTCCAAAACTGCAAACATTGCTCAGGAATGTTTTGGGGAACATGACAAAGAGTTCACGGAGTTGCCTTGGCCTCCAAATTCCCCAGATTTTAAATTCGATTGAGCATCTGTGGATGTGCTGGAACAACAAATCCGATCCATGGAGGCCCCACCTTGCAACTTGCACAACTTAAAGGATCTGGTGCTAATGTCTTAGTGCCAGATACCACAGGACACGTTCTGAGATCTTGTGGAGTCCATGCCTCAGCACATCAGAGCTGTTTTGGCAGCACAATGGAACCTTCCTGATATTAGGCAGGTGGTTTTAATGTTGTGGCTTATCAGTGTATACCTCCATATATCTCCATAAGCTGTATATACCTCAATATATAAGAATACCATATATTCATATACCATAGATCTATATAGCCACATGCCATATATTCCCCCTGCATCCGTATACATAGAACCATATACTATGGTCAGCCCTCTTACACTTACCTCTCAAATATTTATTTTGTTTTCTGGCTCTCTTGACTCGGCTTTGTTTCTCGTACTTGTGTATTTCTGGCTTCCCTTGATCTTGGCTTGTTCTAACGTTCCTTAGAGTGGATACTTTATCCAGGTCATTCTAAGGACAGATTTAGGGACCTTCTTTTTGTCTCTAATCTGTCCTGGTGGGTTTTCACTCTGTTTGTTGGGTTGTACGATACATTTTAACATATCCACAACCATATTTACCTCCATATATACATATACCAAATACACCTCAATGTAATATATATACCATACTCTATATACTCGAGATTGTGACCTTTTGAAGAGCAATTTGTTAACATGGAAGACAAAAAAAAATAGTTATTAAACAGGGTTAGTCCAATGCTCTATGTGTCACAAACCAGTGGCTGATGGACCTCTGTGTTCTTATGTGTACCGGGCTCCAGTCACAATGGATCTCCACTATCAGATATTGTGGCACTCCATGGTGTCTCCACAAACCATAACATGGACCAGCCTGGCTGCAGTGTTACTGAGAGGGTCTCACATTCAACCCTGGGGCAGTTTTTCCAACAAGAAGGAGAGGGATGTATCTTAGCAGTTTAAGGTCTCCTCCAGTGAGGTAGGTCTATCTGTGTGTTACCCTAAATTCAGTGACCGCTAACAGAACACCCACACACCTGTTAACCCAGAAATTGTCAGCCTGAGTGTAGTGTAAAGGTTGCAGTGTCGATGTGCTGTATGACTGTATCCCCTCAGTCTAGATGTTGATCTGTAGTCGCTCTGTTTAGAGAAACATGATTTACTTTACTTACATACATGTGTCTCTAAGCATACGTTTCACGCTGCAAGCTGCCACTATTAGCCCTTTGCTCTCGCAGTATATTTCTACTCTGCTATTGAATATGTCTAGTTTACGACCTAATTTACCTTAATGTGCAGCCTGTATAAAGTAATCATAGATGTGGTGGAAACCTGCGAGGAACGCAAATAGATAATGCCGAGATGATTGAAATGATTTGCTCAGGAGATGTTCTTTGTTGGTGAAAGAGTGAGAGAGCATGCGCTTAGACATCGGCATCAATTTAATATTTCTGGATATGCTTTTCAAATGATCATGACCACTGATTTTTCTACAAGAGTTCCCATAGATGAGGGACAAAAGAGAAGTACTCTGTCCAGTGGCCAAATGTAAAATTAAAAAATAACTTTTAATGTATTATTAAAACAGGTCTAGGATAGTAGCCAGCTCATAATGAGTAACACAAAATCGAACCGAAAGAGAAAGGGTAAAGAGAAAGAAATATATACAAAAGATAAGCTGATTATAACTCAAAATGATTATGTTAACAAGCAGTTAAAAAACTGCAATGTATATTTCCTCAAATGTGTGAGGTAGCGAATAGCCTGGATAGGGTGTAAGTTGCAGCGATATCCCTACAGTAATAGTAATGTAGACGCAAAGTATCCTTCCAACCGATACTTGACTGAGAGCCTCAGATATCCGAGTAACTTGTGGTCAGATGTCTGAGTAGGGAGATCGCTAACAGTGTAATTCAGGCTAGTAAATGGCAGAGGTAGGCAATCAGGGTAAGAGCCAAGAGAGCCTTAAAGGACCACTCTAGGCACCCAGACCACTTCAGCTTAATGAACTGGTCTGGGTGCCAGGTCCAACTAGGGTTAACCCATTTTTTTATAAACATAGCAGTTTTAGAGAAACTGCTATGTTTATGAATGGGTTAAGCCTTCCCCCAAAGCCTCTAGCGGCTGTCTCATTGACAGCCGCTAGAGGCGCTTGCGTGATTCTCACTGTGAAAATCACAGTGAGAGCACGCAAGCGTCCATAGGAAAGCATTGATAATGCTTTCTAATGCGACCGTCTGAATGCGCGCGCAGCTCTTGCCGCGCGTGCACATTCAGCCGACGGGGAGGATCGGAGGAGGAGAGCTCCCCGCCCAGCGCTGGAAAAAGGTAAGTTTTACCCCTTTACCCCTTTCCAGAGCCGGGCGGGAGGGGGCACCCTCAGGGCACTATAGTGCCAGGAAAATGAGTATGTTTTCCTGGCACTATAGTGGTCTTTTAATTAAGTAATAGCAGAAGCCACTGAAGCAAGCCAATGTTTAGGATAACACAGAGAGAATAAACAGCATATAGCATATACTAGCTAGTGCATTCAATAATTACTTCTGTGCCTTCAAGGGCACCTATCGTTAGAGTTCTAATCTGTGTCTTCAAGGGCACCTAAATCAATTCTCTAGACTACTACACTAGCTAATAATCTAAAAGTAAAATATAAAGACTAAATAGTGAACCGATGTATGAAGGGAGTGAATGCCCAATCGAGGAGTTCACTAATCGAGCCAGACTGGAAACCTAAGTTGCTTGCTGCAGGATCAGGTAAGTAGTGTAACGTAATAACGCATAAGAATCTAGTAGTCGGTCAACTGCAGAATGAGGCTTAAGGTAGGAGCCCTGACGCGCGTTTCGCCGGAAAGCGGCTCTTCAAGGGGTAACTGATACCCTTGTGTGCCAAGCTTAAATAAGGCGCTCAAAAGAATGATTGGTCCGGGGGAGGAACTAATGATGACGTCTGCAGTTAGCACCTAAGAAGTCCTGAAGGACCCAAAAAACCTAATTAGTAAAGAGACTAAGAGGCTGTGTGGAAAAATGTCAAAATAGAAGATAAATACACACAAAAAAATAAAAATAGTTCTAGTGAGATAAAAGAAATCTATAGAGGCGCAGTCATTAATATGACAGCGGCTAATTTATGGGATATAATGGACAGGTCGATGTCCATTGTTGTGACAGTTGATGTGTACGCTATGAGTACTAATACACAGAGCATAGAAACATAGAATGTGACGGCAGATAAGAACCATTCGGCCCATCTAGTCTGCCCAATTTTCTAAATACTTTCATTAGTCCCTAGCCTTATCTTATAGTTAGGATAGCCTTATGCCTATCCCACGCATGCTTAAACTCCTTTACTGTGTTAACCTCTACCACTTCAGCTGGAAGGCTATTCCATGCATCCACTACCCTCTCAGTAAAGTAATACTTCCTGATATTATTTTTAAACCTTTGTCCCTCTAATTTAAGACTATGTCCTCTTGTTGTGGTAGTTTTTCTTCTTTTAAATATAGTCTCCTCCTTTACTGTGTTGATTCCCTTTATATATTTAAATGTTTCTATCATATCCCCCCTGTCCAGTCTTTCCTCCAAGCTATACATGTTAAGATCCTTTAACCTTTCCTGGTAAGTTTTATCCCGAAATCCATGAACCAGTTTAGTAGCCCTTCTCTGAACCCTTTCTAAGGTATCAATATCTTTCTAAAGAGATGGTCTCCAGTACTGTGTACAATACTCCAAGTGAGGTCTCACCAGTGTTCTGTACAATGACATGAGCACTTCCCTCTTTCTACTGCTAATACCTCTCCCTATACAACCAAGCATTCTGCTAGAATTTCCTGCTGCTCTATTACATTGTCTGCCTACCTGTACGTCATCAGAAATAATCACCCTAAATCCCTTTCCTCAGATGTTGAGGCTAGGACTATCAAATATTCTATAATCTGCCCTTGGGTTTTTACATCCAAGATGCATTATCTTGCACTTATTCACATTAAATGTCAGTTGCCACAACTCTGATCATTTTTCAAGTTTACCTAAATCATTTGCCATTTGGCTTATCCCTCCTGGAACTTCAATGCTGTTACATATCTTTGTATCATCAGCAAAAAGACATACCTTACCATCAAGACCTTCTGCAATATCACTAATAAAAATATTAAAGAGAATGGGTCCTAGTATAGATCCCTGAGGTACCCCACTGGTGACAAGCCCAAGTTTGAATATACTCAATTGACTACAACCCTCTGTTGCCTGTCACTCAGCCACTGCCTTACCCATTCAACAATATTGGAATCCAAACTTAAAGATTGCAGTTTATTGATAAGCCTTCTATGTGCAACAGTGTCAAAAGCCTTACTGAAATCTAGGTAAGCAATGTCTACTGCACCACCCTGATCTATTATTTTAGTTACCCAATCAGAAAAACCAATAAGATTAGTTTGGCATGATCTACCTGAAGTAAACTCATGTTGTCACTGATCTTGAAATCCATGTGTTTTTAGATGTTCAACAATCCTATCCTTTAACATGGTTTCCATCACTTTCCCCACTACTGAAGTAAGGCTTACTGGCCTATAGTTGCCCGACTCCTCCCTACTACCTTTCTTGAAAATGGGTATAACATTTGCTAACTTCCAATCTTCTGGGACTACTCCTGTTAACAATGATTGGTTAAATAAATCTGTTAATGGTTTTGCTAGTACACCACTAAGCTATAATAACTTTGGGTGTATTCCATCAGGTCCCATTGACTTATTTGTCTTTACTTTTGACAGTTAAAATAGAACTTCTTCGTCTGTAAACTCACATGTAACAAATTACTAATTTGTCCTTTTTCCTAACTGAGGCCCCTTTCCTTCATTTTCATCTGTAAATACAGAACAAAAATATTCATTGAGGCAGTCAGCTAGACCTTTATCCTCTTCTACATACCTTCCTTCTTTTGTTTTTAATCTAACTAATCCTTGTTTTACTTTCCTTTTCTCAGTTATGTATCTAAAATGTTTTGTTCCCCTTATTTACTGACTGTGCTATTTTCTCTTCTGTGTGTGATTTGGAAGCTCCTATAATTTGCTTAGCCTCTTTCTGCCTAATCTTATAGATAATTCTGTCTTCCTCACTCTGGGTTTTTTTATAATTACTAAATGCTAACTTCTTGTTTTTTACTATTTTTGCCACATCTGCGGAGTACCACAGTGGTTTCTTGAATTTTTTGCTTTTAGTGACAAGTCTAATGCAATTTTCTGTTGCCTTCAGCAGTGCAACTTTTAAATAATCCCAATTCTCTTGGACTCCATTTAAATTGCTCCAATTTGATAATGACTCCTTTACACATATTCTAATTTTAGAAAAGTCTGTTTTTCTAAAGTCTAAAACTTTAGTTTTTGTGTGGTGTGACTCAGTCACTGTTCTTATATTAAACCACACTGACTGATGATCACTGGATCCTAAACTTTCACCTATAGTAATATCTGATACCAAATCTCCATTTGTTAACACTAAATCTAGTATGGTCTCCTTACGAGTTGGCTCCTCAACAACTTGTTTTAGAGACAATCCCAATAGGGAGTTTAGAATATGTGTTCTCCTGGCACAAGTAGCTAATTTTGTTTTCCAATTTACATCAGGAATATTAAAGTCACCCATGATGATAACTTCCCCTTCATTGTCATTTTAGCTATTTCATCAACTAAAAGATTATCTAACTCTTCTATTTGTCCTAGGGGGCTATAAATCACATCTACATGGGTTACTGTGTGATTACCAAATTCTAACTTAACCCAAACGAACTCTATGTTCGCCTCACTAACTTTTATTATGCCTTTTTTTTATGCTATTCTTTACATACAGTGCCCTTTATTGCCTTTCCTGTCTTTTCTATATAAAGAGTACCCTGGTATTGCTATGTCCCAGTCATTTTTCTCATTATACCATGTCTCAGTAACAGCAACTAAATCTACACTATCAGTTGCCATTATTGCCACAAGTTCATGGATCTTATTCCCTAAACTGTGAGCATTTGCAGACATGACTCTAAGCTTATCATTTTTTTAACACACTTGCTAAAGGCACCTTCTGTCCTTGTTTTGGGGGGCAATTGGATTGATTTTTTATCACCCTTTTGCCCCCACCCCCTTCCTAGTTTAAATACATCCTAGCAAAACCTCTGAACTGCTCACTGAGAACATCTGTTCACTTTTGAGAAAGATGCAAACCATCTTTTTTGGACAGTTTATTTCCATTCCAAACAGAACTACCATGAGAAATAAAGCCAAATTCTTGCTCCCGACACCATTCCTCAAGTCACAAGTTAAAGTCCCTAATACGCATCCGCTTGTCGTTCTGAGTGTTATGCACAGGCAGAACTTCAGAGAATGACAGTGTGGAAGCAACCTGCCGTATATAATTGGCAAAAACACTAAAAACTTCCTTTACCTCTGAAACCTCATTGCAAGCCAAGTCATGTGTCCCTAGATGGACAAGTACATCCAATTCCCCTCCCTGCTTTGCTCGCTTAACAATATTACAAATCCGTCTCCTGTGTCTGTGAGCAGTAGCTTGGGAAGACATCTCACAAAACCACTATTGTCCATCTCCACACCTCTTATGATAGAATCCCCCAACAACAACTGCTTTCTATTAGGCCTCACTATAGTCTGCAAGCCTGTCTCTATAATACCACTACACTTGGTGCATGAGATTGAGTGTAGTGGCAAAAGGGTGATACCTCTAAACACCATAAGATCACTAGTAATAGCGTGGAATCTGATCTTCCTCATGATGATAACTATGACGAAAACCAAAAGAGTTTGATTATATAAAGCCAATGAGAAACATACCGGGCTGATCTGTGCTGTGCCACAAAGTAATAGTATGTACAATGATGACAATGATAGTCACTTAGGTGTAGTAATGTCACGAACATAAAATTTTCGGTTCGCGAACGGCAGAGGCGAACTTCCGCAAATGTTCGTGAATCAGCGAACCGGGCGAACCGCCATAGACTTCAATAGGCAGGCGGATTTTAAAACCCACAGGGACTCTTTCTGGCCACAATAGTGATGGAAAAGTTGTTTCAAGGGGACTAACACCTGGACTGTGGCATGCCGGAGGGGATCCATGGCAAAACTCCCATGGAAAATTACATAGTTGATGCAGAGTCTGGTTTTAATCCATAAAGGGCATAAATCACCTAACATTCCTAAATTGTTTGGAATAACGTGCTTTAAAACATCAGGTTTGATGTTGTATCGATCAGGTAGTGTAAGGGTTACGCCCGCTTCACAGTGACAGACCAAACTCCCAGTTTAACGCACCGCAAACAACCGCAAACAGTCCATTTGCACAACCGCAAACTCCCCATTTGCACAAGGTTGGATACCAAGCCAGCCATGTCCCGTTCCTTGTCCTCACTGATGTCATTGAAGGTCTCTTCCTCCACCCAGCCACGTACAACACCAAGGGTCCCCAAAAGGTGACAACAAGCCCCCTGGGACGCCTGCTGTGTTTGGTCTTCCACCTCCTCAAAGCCACCTCCTCCTCTGACTCCTCTTCTTCAGACTCATCTCTCTGCGTTGCCTCTCTCTGCATTATTATAAGGTGTGTTAAGTAGTACTATTCCTATCAGTTTAATCCCTGTTACGTCCCCTATCGGGGATGTGTATATGGCATCGATTTTAGGAACCGGGAGATGGAAAAAGATGCTTGGTCGGTCCTCCTACGTCAAATTTTGGGCACTGTGCGTGCAATCTAATGTGCCACCAGATAGGAGTGGTGTGTTAAGTAGTACTATTCTTATCAGTTTAATCCCTGTTACATCCCCTATCAGGGGACGTGTATATGGCATCGATATTAGGAACCGGGAGATGGAAAAAGATGCTTGGTCGGTCCTCCTTTTTCAAATTTGGGGCACTGCGCGTGCAATCTAATGTGCCACCAGATAGGAGTGGTGTGTTAAGTAGTACTATTCTTATCGGTTTAATCCCTGTTACGTCGCCTATCAGGGGGCGTGTATATGGCATCGATTTTAGGAACCGGGAGATGGAAAAATATGCTTGGTTGGTCCTCCTACTTCAAATTTGGGGCACTGCGCGTGCAATCTAATGTGCCACCGGATATGAGTGGTGGCACTGGGCAAGTGGGCACAGTATACGCTGTGAGCCTGACACACACGCTGGCAATCAGCTTACACTCCTGGCAATCAGTCTCTAACAGCATACAGTGAATCCCCCCAAGAACAAGACAAGGCTCTGTGTTGAGGGTCAAGCAGTGAACAGACAGATCTGTGGGTTTATTGTTCTAATGTACACATTCTTACACATTAGTACCACCCACAGGGTTTTGGAACACAACCAATAAACACATACAATACATTCAGACACTCCCACACAAAATCCTCCCTTCTGCCTGTGATACAATTAACTTACACAATGGGTAATGTAACTAGCACAAGCACAGAAATACAATTTTTCCACATTATTCATAACTTGAAAAGTATGCATCACATTCACACTTACATTTTCACAATCAGCATACTCCAAATACAAACATACGTCAAAATCATACAAATTGGTCCAGTGGTTCAAAAGATAGATCGTAGTCCTTAGTGACCACAGGAAGCATGGCTTTTCTGCCCAAAACCAGTTCCACAGAGTCTTCTATCCTGGAGATAATTAGAAGTAATCCAATTATCTCCAAAGACAGAGGCAAAACTCCATTGAACACATGGCAGCAAAAGACAGTAAAATACAATAAAATACACAAGGTTACATTTATGACATAAAATACAGACATGCAACATATACCCAGATAGCTTAGGTCTGAGCGCACATTATTACTGAATGGCGCTCAGAGCACACACATACAGTTCAATTGGCATGGAGCCAAAGTCTTTCCCATAGTCTTTCATTATACGAATGGGCTCCATGGCATAGCTATCTGGGGTATCACTGCTCAAACAGGGCAAGCATCAAATGACCCGGCTTTCTTGTCTTTGCAGGGGAAAATCAAGCCTTTTAACATGGGGCCATAATCCAAAGGCAACAGGCGAGCAACCAGGCTTCTCCAATGCAATGTGGCGAGATTGCTCTCGTCACAGCTCCCGAACAGCGGTGTTTGCCGTCGAGTGTCTGGAACTGAAAACGGAGACTCAAATAGGCGAACACTGCTGAATCCTCCGTACCTTCGGTAAAACCCCACTAAAACTACCGAATGACCGGGCATTCGGTAGAAAGACTCACTAACAGATGGGGAGTCAAGCGAACCATTGATGGCAGCTGGATGGCCGGCCGTTCGGGAGGTTTTTCATGCGACCTAAGACCGACTGCAGGGCCAAAATTTGTGGAACTGTTTTCGGCTACTTTGCCTGTGCGTCGGTCAAAACTTCTAAGTCCCATATCTCCCGAACGGCTGAACCGAATGGACTGATTTTTTCATATGTTGGTCCCCCAGAGTACAGCTATCTGATTTGGGATACCAAATTTATGTCTGTACCCCAAGTCCTTGGGGTACATCCAGACTTTGGGGAAATTATGTTCCGTTTTAATTATGTTAAATGGTTATCTGAGGGGAGGAGATGTACAGTATGTATATTGTTATGATTGGTTGTACAGTTAATTATATGGGAGGCTCCCTTGTATGGGCAGAATCCCATAAAAAGAGAATGCCTGTCAATAAATCTCTAGTTCATCTTTGTACCCTTCTTCTGACTACGTATGCTGTTTGGGAGTTTGTGTGTTTTACTGAGGGAATTATCCAGGGACACTATTGGAATTACACTGGGATTCGTCTACCATAACTACCGAACGGAGGGCTATGTTCACTAGGCTCTGGCGGTTCGGGAGAAAACTACTGATTGAGGTTTAAATGCACTTGGTTTCCTTACACATACTTTTTCCCAAACATCCCAAAAGTACCTCAAAACACATAAAACCCCACAAAAGTCACATCCCTTGATAGCCCTGATCTGAGTGACCAACATATCAGAAAATCACCCACATCAGTTCAGGGGTTCAGGAATTTCCTGGAAGTCATTTATTTGACTGACCGCAGGAATGGGCAGATAATCAGGGCTTGCGGTTGGTCTAGTTCAGTAGTTTGAAAATGAACAAACTACCGAACAATAGTCAATAGTCTTACCCTGGAGCTTGTTCCCCTCATCCAGACAAATTATATCACTGAACAGTGGCCTTCTAAATTGTATAGAACCGAATGCAGGAGATGATGGAAGTCCAGCGGTGTTTGGGAGTTTCTTTGTCCGATTTTAGTTCCATGAGATTCATGCCCAAACACTGCTGCCTGCGTTCATGCGAACAAGATGGTCACTACCTCGTGGTTGCCCATAGGAATTGCAGCCACCCAGATGAACAATTAGAACATTGCGGTGAGAAACATTCCAAGTTGTTAATAGGTGTTAACAAGCTCCCTGGTTGTCTCTGGTTCTTGCGGTTGTTTGGTAACTGAACCATATAATCCCAATTGCACGAACAGAGTCTTTTTAATGTATTTTAGCCAGGTCTATTGCAAGGGCCATAGTCCTTAAGTAAGAGGCTGGTGAGCAGCACCCTCCAAGAACCAGTGGCGAGGTTCTGTTCACCACACCTGGCTACTGCAGTAACCCTTACCTCAGCTATATACTGGTCATATACTTTTACTTACTTCTTCTTAGAATGCAATCAAGTTAGTTTGATATGACCTTTCCTTCTTAAAACCATGCTGCTTTCTGCTGATAACCACCTTCTTCTCAAGGAATTCTTGGATATTATCCCTTATTAACCCCTTAAGGACACAACTTCTGGAATAAAAGGGAATCATGACAGAATATTTCCGTCATGTGTCATTAAGGGGTTAACCTTTCAAATACATTCCCAGCCACAGAAGATAATCATTTCCAGGCAAGGATTTTGAACCCTTTTTGAATATAGGAACCACATCCACCTTCCTCCAATCCTCCGGAACACTTCCTGAAAGAAAAGTATCTTGAAAGATTAAAACAGATGTTCACTTATTTCCACACTTAGTTCCTTAAGTACTCGTGGATGAATACCGTCAGGCCCTCATGCTTTATGTATATTAACTTTCTTAAGTTATTATTATTATTATTTTATTATTTATATAGCGCCAACAAATTCCGTAGCGCTGTACAATGGGTGGACTAACAGACATATAATTGAGATCAGACCACTGACGTACAAGAACAGAGGGGGTTGAGGACCCTGCTCGATGAGCTTACATGCTAGAGGGAGTGGGGTATGTTGACACAAAGGGTTAAAGTAGGGGAATTAAATAGTTTGTTACAGAAGGGTTTATTGAGTGCTTGGTAGGTCATTTTTGACAGGTGCAGGAACGGAGTCATGGGGTGGGGGATGAGAAACCTGCTGACAGTTTAATTGATACGCTTTAATGAAGAAGTGAGTTTTCAAAGATTTATTGAAGGAAGTTGCTGCAGAACCTTGTCGTTAGTTAGCCAATCACAATTATTCTGCATGTTTTTTGCAGCAATCATTTGCTGTTCTATTGCCATGGGTTCTTCCTTAATATATGCGGAAGAGAAATAGTTATTTAAAATGTTTTCCTTTTCCTGGTCTTCGTTAACTAACACCCCCATCCCAGTTTTTAGTGTACCTACACTTTCATTTTTTGTATTTTTGGAATTTATGTACTTAAAAAATGCCTTTGGGTTGGTTTTGCTCTCTTTGGCTTTTATTTTTTCATTTTGAAGTTTAGCAAATCTAATTGCCTTTTTGCACATTATTGGTTTCGCTATATCTTTTATAGGATGCCTCTGATTTGTCCGATTTAAAGGCTTTAAATGCCCTTATCGTTCGGTGGCTGGGTATTTGTGATAGTTTGGTTGAATAGTTTGGTATTTCTTATTGTTTGGTTGAATCTTTAAGTTTTGGTGGTGGGGCTATTATCACCTCTCTCTAGTTCTGTGACTATAGTTTTGGGGTATTGGAAG
This sequence comes from Pelobates cultripes, assembly GCA_933207985.1. Classification (NCBI taxonomy): domain Eukaryota; kingdom Metazoa; phylum Chordata; class Amphibia; order Anura; family Pelobatidae; genus Pelobates; species Pelobates cultripes. Next base: position 359,781,067 of record OW240914.1, read on the forward strand.
GAGGTGATTATGAGCTGTTCAGCCCCATGGGTAGATCTGTAACCCTGCTGTTTGATAATATATTTCAAGATGTTACCGAAGTCACTGGCACTATTTTGAGCCCAGATATTATTTGGAGGTTATTCTGCACACTATATAATTAAAGGATCGTATCGTATTTATAACGTAATATATATATATATGAAACCATTGGTTCTACACTTGTATCCTTAAGTCTCTGATGCCACGGTGCTAACTCTTGAAAGAAAAGTTTGTGTAGTACTGAAACATTATTAAACACGATAAAGCAATACAGAAAAAAGATCCAAAGCATTTAAGATCAGGTTTAGTTTGCTGAGTGCTTTCCATATTTGAAGTATATATATATTTCTAAAGGCAATATTTTAACTCTGCTGCATTGTTGCAGTAGTCAGTTTCTTGAAAAAACGTTGAGTGTAAGACATTAAACCTTGATGTACGTAATCCATCCATAAATATTGTACAGTAACGCAGAGTTCCAATATCGCACGTATTGTGTATCCAGAACACTTCGTATTATTTGTTCTGTATTATATATATATATATATTATAACATTCTTTGTATTATTCGTTCTGTATTATATATATATTATAACATTCTTTGTATTATTCGTTCTGTATTATGTATATATTATAACATTCTTTGTATTATTCGTTCTGTATAATATATATATATTATAACATTCTTTGTATTATTCGTTCTGTATTATATATATATTATAACATTCTTTGTATTATTCGTTCTATATTATATATATATATATATATATATATTATAACATTCTTTGTATTATTCGTTCTGTATTATATATATATTATAACATTCTTTGTATTATTCGTTCTGTATAATATATATATATTATAACATTCTTTGTATTATTCGTTCTGTATTATATATATATTATAACATTCTTTGTATTATTCGTTCTATATTATATATATATATATATATATATATTATAACATTCTTTGTATTATTCGTTCTGTATTATATATATATTATAACATTCTTTGTATTATTCGTTCTGTATAATATATATATATTATAACATTTTTTGTATTATTCGTTCTGTATTATATATATATATATATATATATATTATAACATTCTTTGTATTATTCGTTCTGTATTATATATATATATATATAACATTCTTTGTAGTATTTGTTCTGTATTATATATATATTATAACATTCTTTGTATTATTTGTTCTGTATTATATATATATTATAACATTCTTTGTATTATTCGTTCTGTATTATATATATATTATAACATTCTTTGTATTATTCGTTCTATATTATATATATATATATATATATATATTATAACATTCTTTGTATTATTCGTTCTGTATTATATATATATTATAACATTCTTTGTATTATTCGTTCTGTATAATATATATATATTATAACATTCTTTGTATTATTCGTTCTGTATTATATATATATTATAACATTCTTTGTAGTATTTGTTCTGTATTTTATATATATTATTACATTCTTTGTAGTATTTGTTCTGTATTTTATATATATATTATAACATTCTTTGTATTATTCGTTCTGTATTATATATATATATTATAACATTCTTTGTAGTATTTGTTCTGTATTTTATATATATTATAACATTCTTTGTAGTATTCGTTCTGTATTTTATATATATTATTACATTCTTTGTAGTATTTGTTCTGTATTTTATATATATATTATAAAATTGTTTGTGTTCTTTTTTTCTGCAGATTGTTTGGTGTGACTGGAAATTGTGCCGCATGCAGCAAACTGATCCCCGCCTTTGAAATGGTCATGCGAGCGAAGGACAATGTATATCACCTTGATTGCTTCGCGTGCCAGCTTTGTAATCAAAGGTACGGTGATTTGGCTACTCCCACTGCGCAAACCACACAAATAGCTTTACGGCACGCAGGGCGTGCTTTCTAAGTGATGAAGCTTAATCATTGAAATGGAATAATTAGAATGAACTCCCCATCTCCCAAACTAGATTGTAAGTTCCCATAGGAACATGGCCCTCAGCTCCTCCTGTACTTGTTGGTCACATTCTGCATTGTCTCTTAGATATATTGTACCAATTGTACAGCAATGTGTTGGCACTTTATAAATAGAGGATACTAATAATATTTCTATTTTGTCTGAGATACTCTGACGTTGTTTAATGAATGTTGCTATTCACTAAGCAGATCGATGTGATAAAATGTCCAAATATAACAGCCTCCTCCCAGTAATTTAAGAAAATTGGCTGATATTTTACCATTATTTTGACCTTGATTCTTTGACATATTCTAGGGTAGTTATTGGGTGGGAGCTTGCAATCAAAGAACCAGGTTTGGACAGTTCACTGTCCATCCCCTTGCCCTCAACTGTGGGACAATTCAATAAAAAAATAACACTGAGGGACGTAGTGTTCCCCCCATGTGTCCCCCAGTGGGACCCAGTGGGACCTAGGTGTTAGGAATAATACCTTCCTACTTTTGTATTACTAACACTATAGTGTTCCTTTCATATAGTTACAAAGATAAATAGATTGTGTCAATTTTATTTTGGGTCTAAATTCAGTAATGGCTGCATAGAAGCATAGTGTTAGGCACTCAGTGACCTGGCCTTGTTTATCTTCTTCTAACCATCCTCCATTACTCTCCGAAGAAGTGGCTCCGGCTTTAGTGCTGGAGACATTTGCTTATTAAGATTTTTTTTTCAACATTTGCTTATTAAGACTAGATTTTTGAAGGTCACACCATGATTATGCCGAAGGCAGCTAATGCTTCTCATAGTGAATGTTTGGATTCATCGAAAACAGAGGACACAGGAAAGCTTGTCATAGGGAAGCACAGATCAATTAGATACAATGATGGAATTTATATTTTTTGGTGACCTTATTGCCCATTTGTGGCATAGAAATTGCAAAATGTAAACTGTGCTGTTTCTCAGCAATTGTTTTTGGACTACATGAAGCTGTATGTCCCTTTAAGGTTACCATTAGACTAGTGCATTTGGTTTTAAACAAAGAATGAATCACATCATTTTGGTGAATTGATGGATCTTCTAAATTCCATAAATCCAAAAAGCTAGATGACCGAATCATGAAACAACTGATTTGGGCAATGGGCTAGTCGGTTCGTCAAAATATTCTCTTAGAGCAGCTCAAAATTTCCCCATTTATTTTGTTTTTTAGTAACTTTTTATTGACCTCTTTTATATATTATATTAAGTAATGGAGAATTTTAGTTACAAAGAAAGGTTAAAAATGTAAATCTCTTTAGTTTGTAAAAATGGCACCTCAGAGGGGATAAGGTAACATTATACAAATGTATTTGATGTCAGTACAAACTATACTTATGTAGACTATACATAGGACACGAGGTCATGACACGAGGTCATGCATTTAGGCTGGAAGAAAGGAGATTTCATCTAAGGCAAAGAAAAGGTTTTTTTTTTACAGTGAGAGCAATAAGGATATGGAATTCTCAGCCTGAAGAGGTGGTTTTATCAGAGTCCATACAGATGTTTAAACAGCAATTGGATAAATACTAGCAAAAACATAACATACAGGATATAATTTCTAATTAGTGGGGTAATAGCTGCTTGATCCAAGGAGACATCTGACTGCTATTTTGGGATCAAGAAGGAATTTTTTTCCTAGTTTGTTGCAAAATTGGAAGCGCTTCAGACTGGGTTTTTTGCCTTCTTTTGGATCAACAGCAAAAACAAAAATATGTGAGGCAGGCTGAACTTATGGACACAAGTCTCTTTCCAGCTATGTAACTCTGTAACTATGTAACTATGTAATTGGAAGTACAGTGATAAGCTTCAATGCTTTTGTTTCCCAAATAATTTACATGGCTACAATTTGGACGCACTAAAATGCTGCATTAACAAAATGTAGTCTAGTTACCAAGTCTGCTTAACGAAGGCAATAAAGTGTAAGATATGTGGGATTTTTGGGCTATTTTGGCATGTATTCTGTCGTTACAAAATATTCTGATTCTTGAAACATTTCTTATTGTATTAGATAAGTTTCCAGGACATTCACATTTGATCTAAATATAAATGGTTCTAGTATAATATAATGTTTAGGGTGTAAGTAGAGATCCAAGCAGCAGTAAATGGTATTATATCTTAACTCTCGGTGCTTTGTAAAGAATATTCTCGTGCTCCAGAACCCATTGTACATGAAAGGCGTTTCACACTGGACAGACGTTGTAAAACACCATTAGGGAAATCGATGCACAATGCAATGCTGCTATTAAAGAAACCAATTCAGAGACAGTGACATTCTTTACAGTGCTCTATCACACCATTCTCTTAGTATAAAGATACATTTGACCAAGTTATCCAGTTGCATAATGAATGACTGCACTGTGTGTCTGACATGAGTCTTTACAAATGCAAATCAGTCCAACTGCTACTCGTTTAAAGCCCTGACTTCACGTCAAAGAACCAGTGCCAGTCCCCCATTTAATCTGTGACAATACTGCCAATAGTGCCTGCATGTTGGAACCTGACTATCTGTTAAAAGAGACCTGCTCTCGTTGGCCACCCAGGGTCAACCTGAATAATTATCTGACGCAGCTAGCTTATATTGTTACAATTAAATAGATATATTCTATTTGCATAACTAGTCCATTTATTCTAGCGTAAACACTGCTATTTATTGCTCACCTTAATTGTGTCCGAAATGTCACCCATTGGACAATGGGTAGAATGTTTTAATCTCTTACCCACTTAACGCTGAGCTTTTCTATCGCACGTTCATAATTGGCTGCCACTAACAAGTCTCATTATTCACCTCATTGTCGAGAGTTTATTTTGTGTTTCATTGGAATACATGTGGAAAATACTTCTCAGTCTGTTTGATAGCTGTTGAATTTGCACGTGACATTAAGATTTGCTTTAAATTCTCCCATCCTATTTAATAGACTGAGGGAATTTCCGAATGGCACCACCCATCATTGGAGCTGATAATAGGGTTTGATTTCTCCAATCCAGAGTACTGACAAATGTTTTATCTAGAAGTTTCTAAACTATTCCTTTCTTGCACAACTCTGACCAACAGAACCATTTAGTTTGCATTACAGCGGCTGAATTGTACCGCAGTCTTTAAACAGATTCCCAAATGATGGGTTCCATTCACTGTGACAGAGCAATGAGGCTTCGTCTTTTCTTAATTTGTCTTGTTGAACTTTGATGTTTTCTATCCAACGAATCACCCCCCAAATATCTATGAAATGGCAGTCAAACCACCTCTTAGGGCAACTCACAGGTTCCTAGTTTATTTTGTTTTTATTGAACTTTTATTTAGAACCATGTGGCATTGACATAACCAATCCTTTACGTAATACACCTGCTATATTAAATATACAGTAAACATACTGATCTTCCAATCACAATTTATTCTGATGGCAATGTGGGATGTTTCACTGTGTTACATTTGCTGATTTGATTTTTGTATTAAAGTATATGTTTTGTTTTTTTCAGGTTTTGTGTGGGAGACAAATTTTTCCTTAAGAACAACATGATTTTGTGCCAGACAGACTATGAGGAAGGTTTAATGAAGGAAGGGTATACCGCCCAGGTTCGCTGATCGTACGCAGAGCAACTCCATTCTTTCTCTCTTTTGCGCATCATGTAAATAAGGATCGACACGCATAGTTTAATTATAGGGAGATCTCAATGATTTATGTGGAATAAAAGGTGGACTTTAATGTGTCCGTAAACTGAAATAAATGTTTCACAATGATCCTGTACAGAATTGGCACGATTTCCTTTCTATTTTGTTTTGCTGTTTGGTCGCCTGCTGGGTTCTTTTCTGTCTGTTTGCTTCTTCTGTCAATCGGCATGAGATGTTTATTTTGAGAAACGACTGTACATAATGTATTGTAAAATTTGAAGCACAAATGTAATACAGTTTTATTGTGTTACTATTTGTCTTCCGGTTTATTTCTTTGTATTGTTACCTTTAGTAAAAGCCTTGTTTAAACTCTGTATATTTATGCTTTCTGTATTTTCAGCTATTTTAAATGAGCTGTAACTTTCTAGTAAAAAAAAGTATTAAACAGTAAAACATGTTGGTTGTGAAAAGCTAAACATGTTCTACTTTAAACCATTTATAATATTCTTTGTGTTTTTATTTGGGAGTTTCACGTTGGTAAGGGTGCTATATCTACAGGCACGTTGTAGCTCAGGATTTGTAAATCAATGTGTTATTCAAATGCTAACACTTTATTTGTTTTAAAACCCAGCAAATCTGGGTCTGTTATTCACAAATAGGATGCAAAGCGTCTCTACAGCGCAAGCACCTCTGACTTCATCAAATGACCCGGTCCATAGATCCTGAGAAATGGCAAAATTACTGACAGCAAAAAGGAAATGTTGTTTTAAGTAGCATTTACCACTAAGCAACTAAGGAAATAAACACTCGTATAGTCTAACAAAATGCAACGCACTCATGGAAAAATATATTTTGTTACCATTTCATACAGATCCAAAGACGCATTATTTTGTTTTTATTCTGATTTATCAATACTAGAAATACACTGCTCAGAGCGCATGCCACTCAGTGAAGGGTAACAAGAAAATAACTGATTTAAATGACTTTGTTACAGAACCTGGCAGTGTCCACTCACACTCAGCATGTCGTAAATTAAGATATTCACCCTCTAAACGCCCAGCTTAGGAAAACCCCTATTCTGCTTAACAAACGAATGGATCAATGTGCCTGGAAATGGATATCTTTACAAAGGGCTGAGAATGCGACCTCGGGGTCATATCTTTAATCTGTACAATGTACCCATTGTGTCTGCCCCCTGGGGTGAGTAAATGAAGGCAGCTGCTATAAGTGTATTCTATCTTTAGGGTGGAAACCACCATAACAGATCAGCCAAAAAGCTTCCCTTTTGCTTTGGTAACATTGTAGAGGTTGATATTTGGTGTAAAAAATACCTAAAATTATGGAAAGTTTCACGATTGTGAAGACTGGTGGAAAGTGCGAGTTTAAAGATTTTGATTAATACGAATAGTCTTGGAAATGGGAAACAGATAAATGAAAACGTTCATGTTCTATTCAGACCTTGTGTTGAATGTTAAACTACTTTAATGGCAACAGGCATTCACAGAAAAATACACAAATGACTTTCCTGAATATTTTTGAAAGTGTGCGTTAATGGTGGTGGTCAGTAAAAGAAAATACATTTCACTGGTCTGCCAGACAAGTAAACTGGCACCTATTACAAACCTGAAATGCATGCGAACACTCTCCCTAGGAGCATACGATTAGTGCAGCGGAAATGTTCAAAGTTAGCCGGTTTAATGTTAGGTAGTGTGTGTTTCAGTCGTATGATAGCTCTCACTACAGACGTTAGAAAGACCTTGTAATTACTGTGACAAACGAATGGATCAGCAGCTTACTCTTAAACCCAGTCACGAATATTGTGCCTCTTAGGCAAACTCACTATGTTCTCTCAGAAAGCCACAAAGGATTGTTTCAGCATCTTACATTCACCCTGCCATTAGACTGCATGGATGCCTAGCTCAGCCTGACAATATGTACACTTCACAAGAGGTCCATACACTCTACACTTAACTAAGCCAGAAAGACAACCAAACAGGACACTCACTCCCAACTGAACTAACTACATAACTCACCCACACCATATTCCTCCCTTACAAACATTGAACACTCTAAAGCTACTAAACACATCTGTTAATCTATCAGTATGTCGAACAGTAAAAGCCTGTTCAACGTTCAGCATCCAACTCAGAGCATCCATGGTATTGTTATAAAACAAATTGGAGTGTCCATTTATGGCTATAAACTGAGCTCGGAACGTCCATGGTGTGGCTATAAACCAAGCTCGGAGCGTCCATGGTATGGTTATAAACCAAGCTTGGAGCACCCATGGTATGGTTAAAAAAAAAAAGCTTGGAGCATCCATTTTACGGCTATAAACCAAGCTTGGAGCATTTATGGTATGGTTATAAACAAAGCTCGAAGCGTCCCTGGTATGGTTATAAACCAAGCTGGGAGCGTCCCTGGTATGGTTATAAACCAAGCTCGGAGCGTCCATCATATGGCTATAAACCAAGCTCGGAGCATCAATTTCATGGTTATAAATAAAACTCAGAGCATCCATGGTATGGTTATAAACCAAGCTTGGAGCGTCCATTTTATGGATATAAACTGCACTCGGAGCATCCATTTTATGGTTATAAACCATGCATGGTAAGTTTATCAACCAAGCTTGGAGCATCCATGGTATGTTTATATAACAAACTCAGAGCATCCATGATATGATTATAAACCAAGTTTGAAGCATCCATGGTATGGTTATAAACCGTGCTCAGATCGTCCATGGTATGGTTATAAACCAAGTTTGAAGTGTCCATAGTATGGTTATAAATTAAGCTTGGATTGTCCATAGTATGGTTATAAACCAAGTTTGAAGCGTCCATTGTATGGTTATAAAGCAAGCTCGGATCGTCGAAGAGTAAAATGACTCTATTTAATGGCAGCCACAACTGGCCTTATATGCAGGTCCCAATGCAAGGGGCACTCCCCCCCTGGACCTGAGAGTAGACTACAGTAAAAACATATACACAATTACATTGGCTCTAAGGTCCAGGACACTCCCATACAAAATAGGTCAATCACTCCCCTATGCCTAGCAGATAATTGAGTCAGCACTGTATTAAACTATTACCAAATACCCCAAAATACCTAGTTACTAGTGGAATGTACACTTGATAATATAATGGTTCCACTCTGGCTCAGAGGAGAAAATAGCGGAGGTTACCCGGGGTCCACTACAACCTACATCCCAGGTTGAAAGCCACTAACGGGCTCCAACCTACCAAATAACAAATTTAACCATGTGAATATTGTTACCACACTTCAAACATACCAGCTACCAATAGTACCCCCCAATATCTTAACCGACCTCGCTACAGCTCAGGGCTTGAATCCCCAAGCCACCTGAGAGCCCCACCCCTGCAAAAATAATGCACCCTGCAGGCCCTCCTGAAAACCCATATTAAGGAAATTGTTCTCCATGTCAAAGAGGTGCACCCCGTCATGCTTAAAATAACCATGAACTCACAGTGGCGAACAACCACTCCCCCATCTGTCTCACGAAAATTGCCAACAGCTTGTTAATCTTCCCTCAACACCTAGGCACTGCCACAGATTTACGAGCATGACGCCAATGGAAACAGGAACCATCTCTGACCAAATAATCACTACACGTGGAACCATGCTTATCCAAATCCCGCTTCATACATTGCACCAACTCTTTTTGAGACACTTGACCTAAATCATTCCCCCCCAGCATGGATTAACATTAACATTAATTTTAGAACTGACCGGAACCTAGCCGTCTAAAGATTTTGAAACAAACCTCCCTCCAACTGAAACCCTGAAAATCAAACTAGTACAGTTGTAACACACGCTGTCGAAAGCCCAGCTGTCCTCCTCTAACTGCGGCTCTCTAGTGCACCCAATGGATGTAAGAGTGACTTCAGCCAAGGATTGCTACCTAGCTGGAACTGGTAAAAATCTCAACCTTTCTGCCTCAGTTAATGTGGCTTGACTGGGGGTGTGACTAGCTCTAATTTCTCCCAGGGACTGGTCGACACACAGTCCTGGGAGCGCTAGTCTTTACAAGGACTTTCCTCACTGAATCCTCCACAAGCTGGAACAAGGTGCTGAGCAGTGATTAGCCCTTCCCCCTCCCAGTAGTTAGACGACACATAGTTCCCTCCCAGGAATCTCTTGGCCTGGGAAATAATTGAGTTAACGACTGGTAAGCTAATTATCTCCCAAGAACAGAGAGCCCAACACAAAATATAAATACATAAAAGAACCCCAAAACATTTTAAAAATATACAGTAACCCCACATATCATACATCCCCAAATAGCTCTGATCTGAGCACCCAGGTTCTCCAAACATTGTTCAGATCCATGCAGTGTAGAGGAAACGCCACTGTTAAAGTTCTGACCTGCTGCACACGTGATCCAATGCCCAAAATAGTCGGTGGTGTTTAGTGGTTTTGCTGTTCAACTTTCAGGAGCTCCTGCATCCTAAATATAGGGTGCTTGGTCTGGCTCTCAGGTATCGTTTGTTCCCCTTAGTCTCAGACACCTTCCCTCCAAAAAGCGCTCTCCTGGCAGGTTGCAAAATGGTTCAAACCGCACAGCCATCTCATGCCAAAAACAGTTCCATAACATTCACGGCTACGTAACGCTGAGGTGACCAGGGACCCACAAAGTCCTCATGACGAAATTAGTTCCATTGCAGTCGCAGCTAAGTACCACCGAGGACCATTTTTGTGTTTGGTTAATGCGAACGGCCGCCATGGAGCTAACGTTCAGTTCCATTCGAATGAAGGGAAAGTGCCGAAAAAGGGACACCCAGGGAAAGTTGCTAATAGCGGCTGGGCAGGGTTACTCCTGAGTGGTGTCTCAGACCTGGACCATATTTGGTGGGCAGATGGCCAGCTTCTACACTCCTCCAGGAGTTTGTGGCAAACGTTCGTGGGAGCATTTGTCACAAGTACAGCCAGGGTATAGTTATAAACCGAGCTCAGAGCATTCATGGTACGATTATAAACAGAATTTGGAGCGTCCATTATATGAATATAAACCAAGCTGTAGCGGATGGCACCAGGCGACCCTACAAATATACTGTATATACCTGCATTCGTGTATCTGCTGTATTTTCTATGTATTAAAAAGAATTGTATTCCTCTGATTGTTCGGTAGTTTCATTCCCTTAGTTTATTCGAATGAAACTACCGAACAACCAGACCTCCCCTGTGTGAAGTGTGTCCTCAATTACCCGTTGCAACATTGTTGCGAACGGGTAATTGAATAGTAAGTAGCCGTCCTTTGTTCTCGGGGGTGGCCGCCATTCGACAAACGAACACGTGGCGGCGGCCATTTTAAAACTCCCGAACAGCGGTGTTTTGCCGTCGAGTGTCTGGAACTAAAATCGGACACTCGAGTAGGCGAACACCGCTGAGACCTCCACAGCCCTGGTCCGTTCGGTTCCAAACTACCGAACGGCCCCTCGTTCGGTAGATAGAAAATACCGAACGAGGGGATTCAGGCGAACCCTCCCTAGCCTCTATAGCTAGAGGCTTTCGTGTATTTTGTTCCCTTATGCCAGGACCGACCGCAGGGCCCATTCGCATGGAACCTTATTCGGCTATATCAGTTAGTGCGGTCGGTCATTTTATTCCCTCCATACATTTCCCGAACCCCTGGTCTGATCTGGGTGATTTTTGGATATGTTGTTCACCCAGATCAGGGGTATCCGGGGATGTAGGATTTAAAGAGGTACCCCTACGTTTAGGGGTACATCCAGAAACGGGGGGAATTGGTGTGCTGGATAAGGGGATTATGATGCTGGCTGAGGGGAGGAGATGTGTGGGAGGTTACCAGGACAGGATTGGCTACTGTAATAATTACTGTAAATCCCTCCCTTGCATGGGAGCATGCTTTATAAGGAGACTGTGATTAAAGGCTTGTCAGTTATGCTCCTGAAACTGTGTGTCGTCCAGTTATTGGGATTGCTGTTGGGATATTGCTGTATTTTACCTGCTGGAAGCCTTGCCTGTGGATTTACTATTTACTTGTTCCTGAGCCTCACTTGGATTACAAGCGGAGATATCCTGGGTAATATTGCATCTCCGCTACACAAGCTTAGAGAGCTGTGGGATTTAATATTATGTTTACAAAGCTGTGGGATGAATAGTGCGTTTACAGAGATCTGTGGGATTTAATATTATATTAACAAAGAGCTATTTGTTTAATATTATTGTGGCGGAACCAACATCATCACTGTGCACTGGAGGAGCCTGGTTGCCTGCCTGCTGCCTTTTGACTATGGACCAGCATTTAAATACTTTATTTTCCTATGCAGAAAGGGCTATTCATGTATTTCTGCCTTGGCGTTCGGTAGATTCTCGGATTTACTGAATGAACTCATTTAACCCAGATAGCTATGCCATGGAGCCTATTCGTGTAATAAAAGACTTTGGCTCCATGGCAATTGAACTGTATGTGTGTGGTCTGAGCGCCATTCAGTAATAATGTGCGCTCAGACCTAAGCTATCTGGAGATATGTTGCATGTCTGTATTTTATGTAATAAATGTAACCTTGTGTATTTTATTGTATTTTACTGTCTTTTTACTGCCATGTGCTTAATGGAGTTTTGCCTCTGTCCTTGGAGATAATTGGATTACTTCCCAATTATCTCCAGGATAGAAGACTCTGTGGAACTGGTTTTGGGCAGAAAAGCCATGCTTCATTTGGTCACAAAGGACTTCGATCTATCTTTTGAACCAATGGACCAATTTGGATGATTTTGACATATGTTTGTATTTGGAGTATGCTGATTCTGAAAATGTTTTTATGTGAATGTGATGCATACTTTTAAAGTTATGAATAATGTGGAAAAACTGTATTTCTCTGCCTGTGATAATTACATTACCCATTGTGTAAGGTAATTGTATCACAGGCAGAGGGGAGGATTTTGTGTGGGAGTGTCTGAGTGTATTGTACGTGTTTATTGGTTGTTTTCCAAAACCCTGTGGGTGGTACTAATGTGTAAGAATGTGTATATAAGGAAAATAAACCCACAGCTCTAGCTGTTCCTGCTTGACTCCCAAAACTGAGCCTTGTCTCGTTCTTGGGGGGATTTATTGTATGTTGTTCCAGTTTGACTGCTAGGAGTGTAAACCTATTCGTATGGTTTTTCCTATTCGGCTGTTTACAGCATTCGGATGTTTGAGAGCATTGATATGCTTCTCCGGTTCGGTGTATTGGTGTCTACCGCAGCTGTGCCTGTGTCTCTGGAAGGGAAGATCTACTAGATTACTTTTAACCCCTTTTTATGCCTTAGGGTGCCGTTACAATTGGTGGCAAGCGGCGGGATCATTCCCACAGCCCAGAAGGACAGCTACAAGGCTGGGGGTGCCGTTACAATTATGTTTACAGAGAGCTGTGGGATTGCATTTATAATTATGATTATGGATACTCTCATAGTGCAGTGTTCAGTCTGCAAAGGGCCTGGTGTCCCTATAATTCTCTACCTCTGCAAGTTCTTGTGTGGAGCAACCCTAACCTTTACCTGCCCTCTCACAATTGTCTATGAAGCAAACTATTCTAAAAGCTTATTAAAACCATATAATGTGGAGGTGGAGCCAACAACCATACTGCATGGTCGCCAGTCTCCTGAGCTCCGACACGACGGAGGTGATATCAGCAAATCAGACCCGCATTACCACTATTTTAACCTGCACTGTCACACTGTTTGCCACTGAAAACAATGGGAAAACACTCCTGAAAATCCCGAGGCTCGGGAGGAGAGCATACCTGAGATATCGGACTTACAAATACCGCTGCCTCCAAGAGCAACAAGTCTACTCATTGCTGGAGTGTGGATAATGTGGCGATCTTTATCCTGCAGGCTCTATGGCTCTGGGATGTAACAAAAACAGGGACTTACCTGTAACCATTCACCTGTTATCCCTACCATTTTTATAACCATTCTCAGTTAAAGTCGTTTTCTATCATTTCCTTTTAATTGTTACTCTGTTTAGATAATTATATGTCCTCCAGTGGTCACCCGACTACTCTGAGTCTCTTTCTTTTTTTTTGTTTTTTTTCAATATGTCAGTTTTATTGATAATTTTTGTTACAATAATTGTAGATACAATACTATAAATACATAACTCCATTCCAAATAAAAAAACAATAAGCCACAAATTAAAACAAAGACAAATAAACATACAAAAATAATAACAGCGCCAACATAAACTTAACCCCTTAAGGACAGAGCTTCAGAAGCTTGTCTTTCACTTAATGACAACAGCATTTCTTAAATTTTTTGCTGTTTGCGTTCAACTGCAATTTGCATTTTACTAATTTATTGCACCGACACATATTTGATATCATTTTTTAAAGGACAGAAAGGGCTTTAATTTGATGTAACAATGCTTATTTATTATAAAAAAATACAGAAAAATGAAAAATAAAATAAAAATGTTGTGTTTTTTTTACAGTTTTTGCAATAATAATGTGTGCATAATTAGTGCAGGTTAAGGAAAGTAATTAAAAATAAATTAATTTAGTTGTTCTGATTTACAGAATATATAATGTGTCTGGGATTTTAAGTTTTTTTTGGTAGTTGCAGGTCACAAAGCACAAGGAGTAAACTAAACTTTTAATGTGGAGCGATTTTAGAATTTGGTATGTTTGTCTTGTAAGCTTAATAGCCATAAAATAAAACAAAATTGCCACACAAAAGTATATATTTATATAAAGAAGACATCACGGGCTATTTACCTATGGTGGTTTTGACTCTTTCTACGTAGCCATTTCACCGCCAACCTCTGCTAAATATTGGAGTAAAATTGTGTTTTTTTTGGTTTTTGCCACACAAACTTATAGCAAAGAAATTATCATGTGTATTTTGTAAGGTTGGTGTGTGCAATTCCTGTACACTTTTATTTTGTGTTCAGTTACATCTGCTGAGTAAAATGACACCCCCATTGTATGTCTTTGGCACTATTTTGTGAAGTTACAGTGCCATATAGGAGACCTGTCCTTTACAGTAGAATTTTGAGAGACGGATTTAATGAGCCTATGCTTCCATTTGGGGTATTATAACAGTTTGACTGTTCAAAAAAGCCCACAAAGGCCTACCATTTGTAAATGTAGACACTCCAGGGTATCTCATAAGGTGCATATTGTGCCTTAACATGCCTCCATTTTTTCACCAATATATGCCAAAGTATGTGGTAAAGAATAATTTTGTGCGTTTTTTACACATGGATTGCATTTTTGCTGGGCATTTTGTATATTTCACATGTGCCACTAAGTTCAAACCCCCCATATTATGCTCAGCTAAGTCTTCTGAGTAAAATGACACCCCCATTGTATGTCTTTGGCACTATTTCATGAAGCTACAGTGCCGTATAGGAGACCTGTCCTTTTCAGTATTCACAGTAGAATTTTGAGAGACGGATTTAATGAGCCTATGCTTACATTTGGGGTATTATAACAGTTTAACTGTTCAAAAAAAAACCAACAAAGGCCTACCATTTGTAAAAGTAGACACTCCAGGGTATCTCATAAGGGGCATATTGTGCCTTAACATGCCCCCATTCTTTCACCAAATTATGCTTGGCTAAGTCTTCTGAGTAAAAAGACACCCCCAATGAATGTCTTTGGCACTATTTTTCGAAGCTACAGTGCCATATAGGAGACCGAGCCCTATCAGTTTTTACCGAACTTTGAATTTTGACGCTGGGCCTATGTGCAATTTCCAAGCATCTTAGCAGGGTTTAACTTAAAACTACCCCACAAAGGCCTACCATTTCTTAAAGTAGATACCCCAGGGTATTTCAAAAGGTATATTTTGAACCTTAGCGTGGGATCATTTTTCCGCTAGCTTGTACCAGGTGTAGTGGTAATAAGTGTTTTTTCTGCCTTTTTGACACACAAAGTGAGTTTGCACAGTATATTTTGCAAACCTTATGTGTGCTACGACTGTATAATACTTCATATGTTGCTCAGCTATGTCGGCTGAGTACAGCAATACCCCTGTATGTACCTTTGCCAGGTATATGTGGATATTGAAGGGGCACATTTGAGACACAGCCATTCCAGTTTTTCTCAAATTTTTAAATTTTATGCTGTGTCCATGTCCCCTTTTAGAGTATTTTACCAGGCTATATAATCCAATTATAACAGAACAAGGGGTGGAGTCAGCGCTAATCAGGAAGGCAGCAGTCCCAAACAAGGACTCCCTCTAATGTCCCTGGAAATCAAATGGTAAAAGCAAGAAAATAGGGAGGATGGGTCTGTGCCAATGTGCACAATAAATAATAGTATTGAGTCCAATAGGATCTATATTGTCGTTTCCAAAGTTCTACTTTTAACGATATCCAGAAGGTGTCGGTGGCGTGAAGAGTAATCCAAATATGTGAAAATAGAAGAGATCTTACTTACAATTAGCAGAGCTTAATCCAGCTCTGGTGTGAATGGCTTACAGCGGTATTATCCCTGCTTGCATGATATGTGGCAAGTGTCTTCTTCTTTGTAGTAACAGGTAACCAAGTTGGAAATAAAAAATGGAGACAGTAATGGTGCAGTATGTTCCACACGTATGGTAAAAATTATAAAATATAATAGATACACTCACATTCGGTAGAGCTTTGACTAGCTCTAGTTGGTTAGGCGTACAGCGGTATCATCCCCGCTTGTAGGATATAGGATGAGTGATCTTGAAGAGAATATCAGGAGCTCGGAGAGAAGATAAAACAGCGATAGTGCTCTCAATAAAATTTTGGTAATAAAATAAAATAATAAAATATACTCACAATGTATAGGGCAGGCTAACTCTATGTAACAGCGTAGGTGGTATAATCCCCACCTAGGATTCTTTGGAGTATAGTATGCAAGAGTTAAAAATAATAAAAGAAGTTGATAGTATAAAATGTATATAAAACGTATATAAAAGGCCAGGTAACAAAAAAGATGATGGTTTAAACGTAAAAATGACCAAAATCTTTTTATTAACACTATATAAAACAGTAAAAAATATCCAAACGCGTTTCATCATTATAAGGCTTTATCAATGGATAACAAACATATCAACCTGGCTAGTTAGAGTTTATATAGGTATAAAATTAATTTAAAATTGGCGCCAAAATTGTACAACCAATGGTCTGTTTTACCATTGGTTGTACAATTTTGGTGCCAATTTTAAATTAATGTTTTAAATTTTGTCACTCGTCGTTAAGGGGATAACCCCTTAAGGACTGGACTGTTTTTGTGATGTTGTACGTTAAGGACCAGGCCTCCTTTTACACTTTTGTGGCGTTTATGTTTAGCTTTAATTTTCTGCTCTCTCATTTACTGTTCCCATACAAATTATATATTGTTTTTTTTCAGGACAAAAAGGGCTTTCTTTACATACCATTATTTATATAATTTCATGTAATTACATTTTTACTTGAAAAATCTTTTACTCACCATCAAAAGCTAATGAAAAAAACTGCTAAATAGATTCAAAATTTTGTCCTGAGTTTAAAAATGCTTACTTGCTTTTTTGCTTTTTCTTGCAAGTTATAGGGCTATAGGTACAAGTAGGATATGGCGGTTTCAAAACATACATTTTTAAAATTTATCATTAGTGACATTGTAACACTATTATCTGTCATAAATCTCTGGAAAACACCACACATGTATATATTTTTTTTTAAAGTAGACAACCCAGGGAATTAATCTAAGGATATTCTGACACTTTCTTTGCAGCCATTTTACCACCAGTCTTTGCCAAACTTCGCATAGGTAGTTTTTTTTTTTCCACATACATTTCAATTCAGGTATAAACTTACAGATCCTGTTATGTCTTGCTGCCAAAAAACACACTAATATGTGTTCAGCAACATCTCCCGAGTACAGTGATACCACCCATGCATAGGCTTGTTGAGTTGTTTGGCAGCTAAAAGACCACATTTGGCAGGTGCGCATATCCATTTTCCAACTTGGAATTTTGACATGTAGTCAACCTGCGCACATGTCCTATTTGGGACATTTGTAAGACCGGCCAATGTATTTTACCCCCACCAAACCATATATTTTTGAAAAGTAGACACCCTAGGGTATTTCAAATGGTGGTATTTTAACACTTTCCATGCAGTAATTCTACCACCAGCCTGTGTCAAACTTTTGGGTTGCAATTTTTATTGTGTTTTTTACACACACATTGTACTTTAGGCATGAATTAACAAATCGTGTTATGTATCACCGCCAAACACCCCAATATGTGTTCAGCAACATCTCCTGAGTACAGTGATACCCCCCATGTATAGGGTTGATGGGTTGTTTGGGGGCTAAAAGGCCACGACAGAGACTTGTGCATGTCAGTTTTTCAACTTGATATATAGGTCTGCTTGGCCCATCTCCAGTTTGGTGTATTTTTGCATCCCCCAATTAGTGTTACCATCATGAAAGTGTATATTTCTATCAAGTAGACATTCCAGGGTATTTTATATGGGGTGTTTTCACATCCTTTCCCCAACCATTGTGCTAAAATAATTTCAGAGAACGTGCATGGTGATAATTTGTGAATTCTGCTTTTTTATTTTAGCCAGCAGGTTATATGTTACTGACAGAAAACACCCCAGTTTTTTTTTCTGCAAAGTCCCCTGAGTACACCTATGCCCCCCATGCATTGGTTTGCCACAATTTTACAGTAACACATTTTGGACTTGCCCATTTTGGCTGAATATAGTTTGCTTGCTTTGCTAGGCACATGTTGAGTGTGGTGCATTTTTCCATCCCCCAAGGTGAATTTATGGATTGAAAGTATATATTTGTATAAATCACACATCCAAGGTTTTGACTTCTTTTCTCCAACCATTTTGCCTCTTAATATTCAGAGAAAGTGTGTGGTGGTAATCGTTGAATTCTGTTTTTTTATACACATTTTGCTTTTAGATTTTGGCCACAATACTTTTTTAACCAAATGTGCAGGTATCAAATGCACCTTTAGCAGCAATCTCTGAACTAACTCCTGCAAAAAGAATCTAACTGGAGATTTGGGGAAAGGAAACTAAATTGTTCTGCTTTCAAAAGAAACAAAAAAACAATTCAGGAACAAGTCTTACAAAAAGGTATGCTCTGTGTGGTAGAGCTTAAAACATGTTCCAATACATAATCCGGGTTTTGAAGGGCAATCGGGACAGTGAAAGGGGGTGTCTGTCCTTTTCCCTTTTTTGTAACAGACCTGGCAATGTTTCTGGGGATTTGTTTTATTTGCAGTATGGGGGGATCTTAAAAATATAATGTGTAGCACCAATTGTTGATTCCTCTGGCACCGTTGTTGGAACTTCAACGGAACCATCTCCATAAATGATTGTTGAAACCACTTTTAGATGAAATTGGAGAAAGGTGGTTCTTCCAGGATTCATTTTTGTAAAAAGTATAAACAAATTGTGGGTTGCTACTTGCATCAGATAGATAGCCACCATTTTGTACCAGACTTTAGTTTTTCTTAAAATAAGATATGGCTGCATCAGCTGATCAGCCAAACCTACACCCCCCCATGTGCCTGTTATAAGCCCTGACGCAAACAGGTTTGGAATGTACTCTGCCTCGGACAGTGACGTCTAACATGCTTTCGTCATGAATGGTGGTTAGTATATTAACATCCTTCCTGTCCTTAAATTTAATTGCAAGCACTTCAGCTTTGCGCAGAGCTTTGCATTCACCTTTTTTAATTTGGCTTCTATAAGAGGTCTGGGGAAATCTTTGGAGTTTTTTCTAACAGTGCCGCAGGCCAGTGTCTGCAAACTATAAAGTGATTTAAACAAACGGACACTACTATAGAAATTGTCCACATAAAGGTGGTAACCCTTATTGAACAAGGGGGTCAGTAGGTCCCAAACTATTTTCCCACTTGTCCCCAGAGTGTAGCCACTTTCGCTCTCGCAAAGTTTTTACACTTTAATGCCATACCTAGACCGCTTTGAGGGGATATACTGTTTGAACCCCAATCTCCCTTTATATTTCATAAGGGATTCATCAACAGATACATTTTGCTGGGGAGTATAAACGTCAGAAAATCTTTGCTGCAGCTGGTCTATTAGTGGGAGTATTTTGTGAAGCCTGTCATATTGGGGAGGAGCTCTGGGGTGAGAGAGGGTATTATCATTGAAATTCAAGTATCGCAGCACCAACTAATATCTTGCTCTAGACATTGTTTGGGAGAATATAGGAGTCGAACAAATTGGGTTGGTGCTCCAGTAAGAGCGGATTGATGGCTTCTTTATTATCCCCATGAGCATGGTAAGAGCCCAGATTTTTTTACGTTCAGGGACATCTGTGGGATGCCAAGCATGCTCCCTGACTGTATAGCTACCTGGATTGGTCTCAATAAATTGGCTAGCGTATGAATTAGTCTGGGAAACAATCTCCTCCCAGATGGTATCACCTAAAAATAACTCCATATATTGTATAGGGGAGAAGTCAACCACATTGACATTAATGCCTGCGTTGGCACTAAAAGGGGGGATGTTGGGCTCAGCTGACTGTCGAGGTACCCAGTCCTCCTCCACATTCGGCGTAGCAGGGGAAGCACAGCTTCTTTTAGCAGCTGGCTCACACACAGATGACATGTCACTAGACGTGCCGCTAAACTGACCTGGGTCAAAATCGGACACAGTGTCAGTGGGGTCAGAGTCTGACGCCAAGAAGGCATATGCCTCCTCCAAGCTATACATGCGCTGCATGTTTCACCAACACAAAACTAACACATTTCTAACACTGTAGCGGAGTAGCAGGGGTTAATCCAATAGCTCTCCGCTGGGAACAAAGATTCAGCATACAAAATCACAGGAACACAGCATAATCCCCCTCCCCAAGGGCTAGACGACATATAGTCTGGGAGTCAACTGTCAGCTTTATTCACAGGTCTGCTTTTATGCATTTCTCCCATGCAAGGGAGGTAACTTTCACAATTACTACAGTACCCAATCATATCGTGGTCACCTCCCATCCCTCTTAATTAACATTTAAACAGATTAATATGTAAAGAGTTTTCCCCACTTCATGGATGTCCCCTAAATACAGGGGGTACAGGGTTAAATAAGGGGTCCCCTGGTAGGTCTGATCTGGGTGAGCAACATACTCAAAATTCACCCAGATTGGACCAGGGGTTCAGGAGTTACAGCCATTGAAAGATTTGACTGATGGCACGGGCTCAGTAGCCGAAAACAGTTCCATGAATTCTGGCCCTGCGGTCGGTCTTTTCTAGTGAATAAAAAGTCCCGAACGGCTTAGGCATCCAGGCATCTGTTACCGTTCGTATGAATCCCCTCGTTCGTGGGATTCCAACTACCGAACGCCGGGGCGTTCGTATGTTTGCTTCGTGCTTTTTGAGCGTGTGCTGGAGGTCTTAGCGGTACTTGGTTAGTCGAATGCCCGGTTTGAGTTCCAGGCATTCGACGACCAAGTACCGCTGTTCGTGCGTAAGATGGCCGCCACCACGTGTTCGTAGGCGAAATGGCGGCCACACACACTTGCACTTAATTCACTTCGCAACATTGTATCTTTGGTTAATAGGGGACACACGACCACCCCGGGGTGGTCTCTCGTTCTGTAGTTTTGGGGCATTCGCATACAGAACAGCATGAATAGCATTATAGTCCGTTCGTGAATTAGTCTCGGCCTTAGCACCCATTCGCTTGTAATAATTCCAATGTTCATTCGCACAGAATAGTTAGTATTTCAGTGGCAGGGTTTGCCACAATGCTCCCCCAGAACCAAGCCGGCATACACAGTCTGATCCCAATGGATCGGCTTGGGGATGTCCGGAAGAGTGCTCACAGATCATTTCTCTAGCTCTGTCTGTCGGGACAACACGTCGGCGTTACCATTTTGCTTCCCCGGGCGATACTGGATGGTGAAATCAAAGCCAAGCTCCATCGTAACAGTCTAGCATTGTCCCCTGACACCCGGTTAAGCCACACCAACGGGTTGTGATCTGTGAGCAGGGCAAATTGTTGTCCATATAAATAGGGCTGCAGTTTCTTGAGGGCCCACACCACCGCCAGGCATTCCTTCTCGATGGCAGCATAGCTTACTTTCCTGGGTAGTAGTTTCCGGCTCAAGTAAGCGACTCGATGTTCACCGCCATCGGCCCCAACCTGGCTCAGCACTGCTCCCAATCCAAACATAGAAGCGTCTGTATGAACGAGAAAGCGTTTAGTTGGATCAGGAGCGGCAAGTACAGGTGCATGAATTAGGGAAGTTTTCAGTTCTTGGAATGCCTGCTCACACTCTGGGCTCCAGGTAACTATTTTGGGCAGGTTCTTCTTGGTGAGGTCAGTAAGGGGCTTAGCTAGGGCACTATAATTGGGCACAAATTTACGGTAATAACCGGCGGTCCCTAAAAAGGCTAGGACCTGGGTTTTGGTGCGAGGGGTCGGCCATTTAGCTACGGCCTCTATCTTGGCAGGTTCTGGTTT
The DNA here is from genome assembly GCA_933207985.1 of Pelobates cultripes. Lineage (NCBI taxonomy): Eukaryota > Metazoa > Chordata > Amphibia > Anura > Pelobatidae > Pelobates > Pelobates cultripes. Next base: position 359,803,143 of record OW240914.1, read on the forward strand.
TTGCTGCCCACTTCCTACCCTGTGGCCTAAGTATTGCACTTCAGCCATTCCTACATGGCATTTGCTGGGTTTTAACGTTAGACCTGCCTCCCTGATGCGATCGAGGATAGCCCCTATATGGGTTAAATGATCGTCCCAGGAGTTGCTAAATATCGCTATATCATCTAAGTAGGCGCAGGCATACTCCTGGGATCCGTCCAGTAACCGATCTACCATCCTCTGAAAGGTAGCCGGCGCATTCTTCATCCCGAATGGCATTACCTTAAATTGGTATAGCCCAAACGGGGTGACGAAAGCGGACTTTGGGATGGCATCCTCGGTTAGTGGTATCTGCCAGTTCCCCTTGCACAAGTCTATTGTGGTGAGGTACTGGCCCCTGGCCATTTTATCAAGGAGTTCGTCGATTCGGGGCATAGGGTAGGCATCTGAGATAGTTTTGTCATTAAGCTTCCGGTAGTCTACGCAGAAGCGGGTGGTTCCGTCCCGCTTCGGTACCAGCACTACCGGAGAGGCCCATGGGCTATCCGAGTGTTCTATCACACCTAGCTGCAGCATTTCATCAATCTCCTTCCGCATATGATCTCTTACAGACTCTGGTATGCGGTAGGGGGTTTGATGAAGAGGGTGTTGCCCTGGGGTTTCTACCCTGTGGGTGGCCAGCGGGGTATATCCGGGCTGATTGGAAAAGGTATCCCCTTTTTCTCTAATCAGCTCTAGTATCTGAGCCCGTTCTCTAGGGCTCAGCCTGTCTCCTAGCTGTACTTCCCCTAATTCTGCGTCTGGCCCCCCTTTTTCTAATAGGTCCGGTAGAGGTAAATTGTCTGGGTCCTCGGCGGCCGAGGCACATATGGCATTTACTTCCTCGGCCCGTTCGTGATACGGTTTTAACATATTGACATGGAGCATGCGTTTACCGCCCGCTCCAGTACATGGGCCAATTATATAGGTGGTGTCACATACTTGTTCTACCACCTTATAGGGGCCCTGCCAGGAGGCCTGCAGTTTGTCATTTTGGACAGGCTTCAATATTAACACCTTTTGTCCCACTTGAAAACTGCGGTCCCTGGCTCCCCTATCATACCACCTGCGCTTTCGTTGTTGGGCCGCCTGGAGATTGGACCGTACCGTCTGGGTTAAGGTCTCCAAGCGCTCCCTTAACTCTAGCACATATGGGACGATAGGGGTACCATTACTGTTGACAGTTCCCTCCCAGTGTTCCCTGATGAGGTCCAAAGGACCCCGCACTCTCCTTCCGAATAGTAATTCGAACGGAGAGAACCCAGTGGACTCCTGGGGTACCTCTCGGTAGACGAAGAGCAGATGGGGAAGGAACCTTTCCCAGTCTTTCTGGGTATCCATGAACATACGGAGCATTTGTTTTAATGTTCCCTTAAAAAGTTCACAGAGCCCATTGGACTGGGGGTGGTACGCTGAATTTACGATAGGTTTCACCCCACATGTTCTCCACAACTGGTGAGTAACTTCGGCTGTGAATTGGGTACCCCGATCCGAGATAATCTCCTTGGGAAACCCCATTCGGGAGAATATCCGGATCAGGGTGTCAACTATAGTCTCCGCATGGATATTAGTTAGGGCCACTGCCTCGGGATACCGGGTAGCGTAGTCTACCACCGTCTAAATATACTTTTTCAAGGAAGGACTGGGTTTTGCTAGGGGTCCAATTATATCGACCACCACCCTACTGAAGGGCTCATCTGTTATGGGAAGGGAGTGCATTTTTGCCTTGTATCGGTCCCCTCTCTTCCCTTCTCTCTGGCACGTATCGCAAGTTTGGCAATACTGACCGATATCTTTGGAGACCCCTGGCCAAAAGAAGTTTTGGGTCAAACGATGCTTCGTCCTACTGACACCTAGATGTCCTGACAAAGGAATATTGTGGACAATACGTAATAGCTCCTGCCTATACTTTTTAGGAACGACTAATTGCGTGATGGTCATGGGTACTGATCCTGCTACCACCTTCTCGGCATACCTATACAGTAATCCTTTCTCCCAAGCATATCTCTCTTCTTCCAACCCCGCCTGATTCTGCGTAACCCTATCCCGGTATACCTGTAAAGACAGGTCAGTGACTACTTCAGTACCAAATTCTAAGCTGGGAGCCCATGGGACAAAAGGGGGTTTGGGGCTGTTGCTTACCAGAGCCTCAGAGTGTTCAGAGGATGCGGTGGTGCGAGCCTGCTGCCGGGTTATAACGGGTAGCGCTTCCTGCGCGGGGTGCTGAGAAACAAAAGCGGAGGTCAGCTCCCCCAAGTCGTTACCCAGGATGACATCGGCTGGTAAATCCTGCATGAGGCCCACTTCCACATTCCCTGACCCCGCTCCCCAATCCAAATGTACCTTGGCAGTAGGAATTTTGTAAATAGCTCCCCCTGCCACCCGGACTGCCACATATTCTCCAGTGAGCTGGTTCTTCGGAACTAGGTGATTACGAACCAAAGTTATGGTGGCCCCAGAGTCACACAGACCCTGGAGGCGTTTTCCCTCTATGTGTACCCCTGTCGGTTGTCCGAAGCCGCCTGGATTGGGTTGACTTCGTGGAGCGTGCCCAAGGGCTCTTCAGTGGATCCGGTCCAGAAGTGGGGTTGTCGGGGCTCACTCTGGTAGCAGTGTACAGCTGCCCGGTTTGCAGAGAAATTGGTTGGATTATTCCATGTGGAACGGTTCTTGTTCCTGGGACAATCTCTCTGTATGTGGCCCTGCTGGTTGCACGTGTGACACCGGATGAAAGATCGGGTATTGTTGTACCGTGGAGGGGTTTGGTAGTTCCCACCACCGGGACGAAGTGTTGGGGTGGTGGGAATAGTGGGAGGTGTGGTAGCAGACTGTGCCCGCTGTGCCCTTCTGGCATCTTGATACTCATCCGCCAACCTGGCTGCATCAGTTAAGGTGCGTGGTTTCCGATCCCTCAGCCAGTTTTGTAAGTCCGGGGTTAACCCCTGGAAAAATTGTTCCAGTAGCAGCAATTGCAGCATATCCTCTACTGTCATTGCTTGTGCCGCTTGCACCCATCCCTTGCCAGCCCTAGTTAAGCGGTGTGCCCACTCCATGTGGGAGTCTCTCTCTGTCTTTCGGCTTTCTCTGAACCGCTGCTGGTATGCCTCTGGGGTGATGGCATACCTCGTTAAGATCACCTGCTTCACTTTCTGGTAGTCCCTGCTGTCCTCGTCTAGCATTGTGCGGTAGGCTTCTGCTGCCCGGCCCCCTAGTTTGCCCATCAGCAGGGGTACCTGGTCAGTAGCGTTAATCTCATGCAATTGGCATAACATTTCGAAGTCATGCAAGTAGCCATCGATGTCCTCAGTTTCCACATAATTTTTAAAAGCATGGTAAGGAATTTTAGGCTTCCCTTGTACTATGCGGGGTGAGGTTGGGGACCCCTCTCTGGACCTCCGGTCTGCCTGCTGCTTTGCCATCACATATTCATGGACATCTGCCATAATCCTTTCCATGGTTTCTATGGGAGGTGTTCCTGGGAAAAAGGCCAGTCTGCTTTGGAGTTCTCTTCCTAACTCTGTCTGTGTGTTGTCCATAAGAGGTGCTCCCGCAGCTGCCCGGTCTCCCTCCATGAGTTCGGCAATAAGGGTAGCTTTGGCTTTATTGCTGGCAATAATTCCCCTTGCTTCCAATAGTTCTTTTAGTGTGGTCCGTTTCAAGCTTGTATAATCTGTCCCCTTTCACTATCCGTTCGGGTATATTCACATACCCTTTCCCTTCGGTTCCATACGAATAGAAGATTTCCCCGAATGGCTCTATCTGCTGAACCATGGTCTGCTATGAGGTTTGAATTGTAGCGGAGTAGCAGGGGTTAATCCAATAGCTCTCCGCTGGGAACAAAGATTCAGCATACAAAATCACAGGAACACAGCATAATCCACCTCCCCAAGGACTAGACGACTAGTGATGTCGCGAACCCAAAATTTTCGGTTACCGAACGGCGAACGCGAACTTCCGCAAATGTTCGCGAACCGGCGAACCGGGCGAACCGCCATAGACTTCAATGGGCAGGCGAATTTTAAAACACACAGGGACTCTTTCTGGCCACAATAGTGATGGAAAAGTTGTTTCAAGGGGACTAACACCTGGACTGTGGCATGCCGGAGGGGGATCCATGGCAAAACTCCCATGGAAAATTACACAGTTGATGCAGAGTCTGGTCTTAATCCATAAAGGGCAGAAATCACCTAACATTCCTAAATCACAATGAATATGGATTGACACCTGACATATGACATATTGAAACCTTGACATATGGATTGACACCTGTCCTCAGAGCCCCTGATGCACACGGACACAGAGCAGAATAGAGACTGGTCCCCCTACATAGGGTCACTTGGCAGATATGGATTGACACCTGTCCTAAGGATCCCTGATACACAATGACACAGAGCAGAATAGGGACTGTTCCTCCTACATAGGGTCACTTGGCAGATATGGATTGACACCTGTCCTCAGAGACAATGATACACACTGACACAGAGCAGAATAGAGACTGTTCCACCTACATAGGGTCACTTGGCAGATATGGATTGACACCTGTCCTCAGAGACCATGATACACACTGACACAGAGCAGAATAGAGACTGTTCCTCCTACATAGGGTCACTTGGCAGATATGGATTGACACCTGTCCTCAGAGACTATGATACACACTGACACAGAGCAGAATAGAGACTGCTCCCCCTACATAGGGTCACTTGGCAGATATGGATTGACACCTGTCCTCAGAGACCATGATACACACTGACACAGAGCAGAATAGAGACTGTTCTCCTACATAGGGTCACTTGGCAGATGTGGATTGACACCTGTCCTAAGAGACCATAATACACACTAACACAGAGCAGAATAGAGATTCTTCTCCTACATAGGGTCACTTGGCAGATATGGATTGACACCTGTCCTCAGGAACCATGATACACACTGACACAGAGCAGAATAGAGACTGTTCCCCCTACATAGGGTCACTTGGCAGATATGGATTGACACCTGTCCTAAGGATCCCTGATACACACCGACACAGAGCAGAATAGGGACTGTTCCTCCTACATAGGGTCACTTGGCAGATATGGATTGACACCTGTCCTCAGAGCCCCTGATACACACTGACACAGAGCAGAATAGGGACTGTTCCCATTACATAGGGTCACTTGGCAGATATGGATTGGCACCTGTCCTCAGAGATTATGATACACACTGACACAGAGCAGAATAGAGACTGTTCCTACTACATAGGGTCACTTGGCAGATATGGATTGACACCTGTCCTCAGAGACCATGATACACACTGACACAGAGAAGAATAGAGACTGTTCCCCTACATAGGGTCACTTGGCAGATATGGATTGACACCTGTCCTCAGAGATCATGATACATACTGACACAGAGCAGAATAGAGACTGTTCCCCCTACATAGGGTCACTTGGCAGATATGGATTGACACCTATCCTAAAGATCCCTGATACACACTGACACAGAGCAGAATAGGGAATATTCACTAAATGCCAAACATTGTTATACAGGGGAATATTCAGTAAATAAGGATAAGGGGGGACCTACTGTCCTCCCCCCTGACCCCCACCCCTGCACGGTGGGTGGGGGCCATAAAAATAATGAGGGGGGACCTACTGTATGATGTTGTATCGATCAGGTAGTGTAAGGGTTATGCCCGCTTCACAGTGACAGACCAAACTCCCTGTTTAACGCACCGCAAACAACTGCAAACAGTCCATTTGCACAACCGCAAACTCCCCATTTGCACAAGGTTGGATACTAAGCTAGCCATGTCCCATTCCTTGTCCTCACTGATGTCATTGAAGGTCTCTTCCTCCACCCAGCCACGTACAACACCCAGGGTCCCCGAAAGGTGACAACAAGCCCCCTGGGACGTCTGCTGTGTTTGGTCTTCCACCTCCTCAAAGCCACCTTCATCCTCTGACTCCTCTTCTTCAGACTCCTCTCTCTCCGTTGCCTCTCTCTGCGTTATTATAAGGTGTGTTAAGTAGTATTATTCTTATCAGTTTAATCCCTGTTATGTGCCTTTTTTTTGGTTTGGTTTTTGAAACCACAGTGCAGCACCAGAGGCCCGAAAAATTAGGCATGTACACATGCCTGAAAAATTAGGTATTGTAGCAGCGGCCAGAAGAATTGATGTTTGTTTCCCAGGCAGAAAGTGCCCTAAAACAGTGTTCCCCAACCCCCGGGCCGTGGACTGGTACGTGGATCAAGCGTTTACCGGTCCGCGGCAATAAAAAGGTTGGGGAGCACTGCCCTAAAACATTGTGGCTTGAACCCTAGTTGGTGGCGGATGAGTCACGCAAGTCAACCGGCATTCAGAGCTAAAATACAGCAGCGTGTGGACCATTTTTAGCCCAAGGCAGCTCATCTCATCAGGCCTTTTTTAGTCGGATGTATCACCCACTGTCAGTCCCGTCGGGATCCATCCCTCATTCATCTTAATAAAGGTGAGGTAATCTAGACTTTTTGACCTAGGCGACTTCTCTTCTCAGTGACAATACCTCCTGCTGCACTGAAGGTCCTTTCTGACAGGACACTTGAAGCGGGGCAGGCCAGAAGTTCTATTGCAAATTGGGATAGCTCAGGCCACAGGTCAAGCCTGTACACCCAGTAGTGAAGGGGTTCATCGCTCCTCAGAGTGTCGATATCTGCAGTTAAGGCGAGGTAGTCTGCTACCTGTCGGTCGAGTCGTTCTCTGAGGGTGGATCCCGAAGGGCTGTGGCAATTCGTAGGACTTAAAAAGCTCTGCATGTCCTCCATCAACAACACGTCTGTAAAGCGTCCTGTCCTTGCCGGTGTGGTCGTGGGAGGAGGAGGATTACTTTCACCTCTTCCCCTGTTAGATTCCCGTTGTGCTGTGACATCACCCTTATACGCTGTGTAAAGCATACTTTTAAATTTATTTTGCAAATGCTGCATCCTTTCTGACTTGTTGTAATTTGGTAACATTTCAGCCACTTTCTGCTTATACCGGGGGTCTAGTAGCGTGGACACCCAGTACAGGTCGCTCTCCTTCAGCCTTTTTATACGAGGGTCCCTCAACAGGCACGACAGCATGAAAGACCCCATTTGCACAAGGTTGGATGCCGAGCTACTCATTTCCCGTTCCTCCTCCTCAGTGATCTCAATGAAGGTATGTTCTTCCACCCAGCCACGTACAACACCACGGGTACCAGATAGGTGACAACGAGCACCCTGGGATGCCTGTTGTGGTTGGTCTTCCTCCTCCTCCTCAAAGCCACATTCGTCCTCTGACTCCTCTTCCTCACAATCCTCTTCCAGCGTTGCCGCAGGTCCAGCAAGCGATGCTGATAAGGCTGGTTCTGGTGGTGATGGTGACCACAACTCTTCCTCTTCCTCTTCACGCTCATCTACGGCCTGATCCAGCACTCTTTGCAGGGCACGCTCCAGGAAGAAAACAAATGGTATGATGTCGCTGATGGTGCCTTCGGTGCGACTGACTAGGTTTGTCACCTCCTCAAAAGGACGCATGAGCCTACAGGCATTGCGCACGAGCGTCCAGTAACGTGGCAAAAAATTCCCAGCTCCCCAGAGGCTGTCCTAGCACCCCGGTCATACAAATATTCATTAACGGCTTTTTCTTGTTGGAGCAGGCGGTCGAACATTAGGAGTGTTTAATCCCAACGTTCCGGGCTGTCATAAATCAAGCGCCTCACTGGCATGTTGTTTCGCCACTGGATATCGGCAAAGTGCGCCATGGCCGTGTAGGAACGCCTGAAATGGCCACACACCTTCCTGGCCTGCTTCAGGACGTCCTGTAAGCCTGTGTACTTATGCACAAAGCGTTGTACGATCAGATTACACACATGTGCCATGCACGGCACATGTGTCAACTTGCCTAACTTCAATGCCGCCAACAAATTTGTTCCTTTGTCACAAACCACTTTGCCGATCTCCAGTTGCTGCGAAGTCAGCCACTTTTCCACCTGTGCATTCAGGGCGGACAGGAGTGCTTGTGCGGTGTGACTCTCTGCTTTCAAGCAAGTCAAACCCAAGACGGCGTGACACTGCCGTATCCGGGATGTGGAATAGTACCTGGGGAGCTGGGGGGGTGCCGTTGATGTGGAGCAAGACGCAGCAGCAGAAGAGGACTCAGCCGAGGAGGTTATGGAAGAGGATGGAGTAGGAGGAGTAGAGGAGGTGGCAGCAGGCCTGCCTGCAAGTCGTGGCAGTGTCACCAATTCCTCTGCAGAGCCACGCATTCCATGCTTGGCAGCCGTCAGCAGGTTTACCTAATGCACAGTGTAGGTGATATACCTGCAGTGACCATGCTTTGCAGACCAGGTATCAGTGGTCAGATGGACCCTTGCCCCAATACTGTGTGCCAGACATGCCATTACTTCCTTTTGCACAATCGAGTACAGGTTGGGGATTGCCTTTTGTGAAAAGAAATTTCGTCCGGGTACCTTCCACTGCGGTGATCCAATAGCTACAAATGTTTTGAACGCCTCAGACTCCACCAGCTTGTATGGTAAAAGCTGGCGGGCTAATAGTACAGACCAGCCAGCTGTCAGACGCCGGGCAAGGGGGTGATTTTCTGACATTGGCTTCTTACTCTCAAACATGTCCTTGACAGACACCTGACTGGGGGCAGATGAACAGGAACTGCTCAAGGCGAGAGACGGAGTGGCGGATGGTTGAGAGGGGGCAAGGAGGACAGCAGTGGTTGACGTGGCTGAAGATGCTGGACCAGGAGGAGGATGGCGGCTTTGAGTTTGTGTGCTGCTTGTACTCATGTGTTGCTCCCATAGGCGTTTGTGATGTGCGATCATGTGCCTTCGCAAAGCAGTTGTACCTAGGTGGGTGTTGGACTTCCCACGACTCAGTTTCTTTTGCAACAGGTTGCAAATGGCATCGCTGTTGTCAGAGGCAGACACACAAGAAAAATGCCACACTGCTGAGCTCTGCAATGACGGCCTTCTGGTGGTGGACACAGCATGCGTTGATTGGCGTGCTGTCGGGCTGACCCCGGGTGCCGATGCGTGCTGTATGACTGTGCCACTAGCTCCTTGCGATGACCTCCCCCTGCTTCCAACTCGTCTCCTCCTCCTCTCTGTCTCCCCATCTGAACTTTCGCCCTGTTTTTCTTCTTGCCGAGCGGGCATCCACGTGACATCCATGGACGCATTGTCATCATCAACCGTTTCACTTGTATCTGACAACTCAGCAAAGGAAGCAGCAGCGGGTACAACATCATCATCATCACACCGTACATGTGTAATGCTGCCTGATTGAGACATATCCCTGTTATCTACATCCTCTGTCAATAATGGTTGCGCATCACTCATTTCTTCAAGCGGATGTGTAAATAACTCCTCTGGCATACCAAGTGAAGCGGCTGTGGTGCTAGTGTTGGTGGTGGCGGCAGGCGGGTGAGTGGTATCTTGAGAGGTACCCGAAGCTAAGCTGGAGGAGAATGTTGCGTCAAGGTTCCGAGCGGAAGCTGTAGAAGATTGGGTGTCCTGTGTTAGCCAGTCAACTATGTCCTCAGAAGTTTTCAAGTTCAGGGTACCTGGCCTCTGAAAACTAGGCATTATTCTAGGGCAAAAGGGA
>OW240914.1:359818448-359836195 GCA_933207985.1 Pelobates cultripes
AAGGATCTTAACATGTATAGCTTGGTGGAAAGACGAGACAGGGGGGATATGATAGAAACATTTAAATACATAAAGGGAATCAACACAGTAATGGAGGAGACTATATTTAAAAGAAGAAAAACTACCACAACAAGAGGACATAGTCTTAAATTAGAGGGGCCAAGGTTTAAAAATAATATCAGGAAGTATTACTTTACTGAGAAGGTAGTGGATGCATGGAATAGCCTTCCAGCCGAAGTGGTAGAGGTTAACACAGTAAAGGAGTTTAAGAATGCGTGGGATAGGCATAAGGCTATCCTAACTATAAGATAAGGCCAGTGACTAATGAAAGTATTTAGAAAATTGGGCAGACTAGATGGGCCGAATGATTTTTATCTGCCGTCGCTTTCAATGTTTCTATTGTCTACTTGTTCCAAGACTTCTTTCAGAGAAGGGGGCATGTTTTTTTCCACTTAGCCGCTTTCTGAAACTCAATCTCTCCAAAACTGAACTCCTTGTCTTTCCTCCTCCTAATACTGATCCTCCTCTCTCACTCTCCCTTCAAGTAAGTGGTATCCACATCAGTCCATCCTTGCAAGCACGCTGTCTTGGTGTCATACTTGACTCTGGCCTCACCTTTGAGCCTCACATCCAGTATGTTGCCAAATCCTGTAGATTCCATCTTAAAAACATAGCCCACATCCGCGACCCTTTCTTATGCAAGGTGCTACCAAGGACCTTGTCCATGCTCTAGTAATTTCCCGCATGGATTACTATAACCCTCTCCTGATTGGTCTTCCCAAAAGCTGTATTGCCCCGCTACAGTCTGTAATGAATGCTGCCGCCAGACCGATTTTCCTCTCTAGTTGGTCCTCTCACACCTCACCCCTTTGTCAGTCCGTACATTGGCTCCGTGTATCCTACAGGAGTCAATTCAAAGTACTAACCCATACATATAAAGCAGGGACGTATTAGCCGCGAGGCAAACAAGGCATTTGCCTTGGGCGGCATTTTTCAGGGGGGCGGCAAAAAACGCCGCCCCCCAAATGCCCAGGGCAAATGCCTAGTTAGCCTTGCGGCTAACTGACATCCCAGGCAGGCGGGCGGGCGGCCGGCGAGGGAGCACTTCCCCAGAGCTGACTGCTCAGCTCCCTCGCGCGCCGCACAGTGAGGCTGGGAGCCGGAAGATGACGTCATCTTCCGGCTCCCAGTCTCACTCTGCAGCCGGCGCGCGAGGGAGCTGAGCAGACAGCTCATAGGAAGTGCTCCCTCGCCCGCCCGCCCGGCAGCCACTGGACCACCAGGGAGAGAGAGACCTCCCCCCCCCAGCACTCCCAAAGGTAAGGAGGTTGGGGGGGGGGATTTAAATTTAAAAAAAAAGTTAATCTGTGTGTGTGTCTGACTGTGTGTGTGTGTGTGTGTTTGTTTGTGTGTTGTGTGTCTGACTGTGTGTGTGTGTGTTTGTGTCTGACTGTGTGTGTGTTTGTGTCTGTGTGTGACTGTGTATGTGTGTGTGTATGTGTCTGACTGTGTGTGTGTGTTTGTGTCTGACTGTGTGTGTGTGTGACTGTGTGTGTTTGTGCCTGACTGTGTCTGTGTATGTGTGTGTATGACTGTGTGTGTGTTTGTGTCTGACTGTGTGTGTGTGTATGACTGTGTGTGTTTGTGTCTGACTGTGTGTGTTTGTGTCTGACTGTGTTTGTGTCTGACTGTGTGAGTGTGTGTGTGTGTGTATGTGTCTGACTGTGTGTGTGTGTGTATGTGTCTGACTGTGTGTGTGTGTGTGTGTGTGTATTTAGAAGGTGGGGCGGAGGGAAGGGTTGAGTGGGGGTGGCGCGGGGGAGGGGGGTGCCTGAGTTTTGTCCTGCCTAGGGCAGCACAAAACCAGGATACACCACTGATATAAAGCACTGAACAATTCTAGCCCCCCTTATATCTCTTCACAGATCCATAGGTATGCACCTCTTCGTTCCCTCCGCTATGCCTGTGACCACCTCCTGACCGCTGTTCGCACCCGTACGGTCAACTCGCGCTTACAGGACTTCTCGCGGGCGGCTCCCTTCCTACGGAATAGCCTGCGTACCACCATCAGAATCTCCCCTAGTATTCAATCGTTTAAAAAGTGCCTTAAAACCCATCTCTTTAGGAAAGCTTATGGCCACCCAGAGTAATCTCTACCTCACATACCTGTCTCTTGCTCTCTCCTATAGAGCAGCACTTTACTCTCTCCTCCAGCTCTGCTTCACTCCCACCTTATTTGATTGCTATTTCCTGTCCTAATGTGTCTTACACCCCACCTCCTATAGACTGTAAGCTCGTTTGAGCAGGGTCCTCTTCAATCTATTTTTCCTGTAAGTTTTCTTGTAATTGTCCTATTTATAGTTACATCCCCCCTCTCATAATTTTGTGAAACGCTACGGAATCTGTTGGCACTACGTAAATGGCAATAATAATAATAATAATTGAGGCATATGTTCAGGGCCATCTTTAATATGGATTGGACCCTGGGCAAACATTTGCTTGGGCCCCCTGAACCCGGTCGTCCCCTCCCTGGCATGCAATCATGCCCCCCACCCCAACGCAGAGGCGGACGTAAAGTAGAGAGGGCTCTGGTGCATGAATTATTTTGGGCAAGAGGGGGCAAAAGGTAGATCCCCATCTGTCATGCAACTCCAACAATGCTTTGACAGCTGGGGCGCTACCATTTTCCCATGCATGCAGGGTTATATTTAGCACAGAGCAGTATTTGTGTGTTTGAGTGTAAGCATGTTTTTGTATGGAGTATGTTTGTGTGAATGTAGGTGTGTGTTTGTATGTGGAGATGGCATTTAAATGCAAGTATGCATTTATGTGTAGTGTTGGTTTATGAACACACTGGTGTGTTTATATATAATTTTGTTGTTTAAAAAAAGAGGTGTTGAAGTTTGAATGCAGGTGTGTATTTGTGTGTAGTGTTGAATGCTGAGATGTATGCACAAATACACATGCACTGTCACAAACACACACACACACACACACACTGTGATACACATACACACACAGAAACACTTGCAGATACACAGATATACACAATCATACAGATGCAGCTATACAGACACATTTACACACACTGACACACACACATACAGACACACAACCTGGCACACATGCAGACACACAGATGCACACACGCACACGCACGCAGATACACTGACAACATACAGACACACAGATACATAACCTGACAAATGCAGATACAAACACTGACACACATGCAGATACACACATTGGCTACATACAGATACATGCACAGGTATACACACTGGCACACAGATACATACATACTGACAACATACAGATACACACACACACACACACACACACAGACACTGTGACAGACATACTGACACTGTGACAGACATACATACTGACACATACACAGACATACTGACTGGCACACTCACATACATACAGACACACAAACTGACACACACAGACATACTGACATACACACATACATACATACTGACACACACAGACATACAAACTGACACACAGACATATACTGACTGACACATACATACTGACACACACAAAGACATACATACATACTGACACACACACAGACATACAAACTGACACACAGACAGACATTTATTTATTTATTTATAAAATATTTTACCAGGAAAGATACATTGAGATTTCTCTCGTTTTCAAGTATGTCCTGGGTCCACAAATCATTGCATTGTTACATTAGGTACAATAAAATACAAAAACAATATTAATACACAATATATACAAAATTTAACATAGAACAGGCAGGAAATATATAATCAACCATGACACGTGCATTCTGTTTTGAGGTATGTAGAGAGGGATCTCTTAAATGACTTTAGGCTTAGGGAAGATTTTAAATTGTGCGGGAGGTCGTTCCACAATTGCGGCGCTCTTTAGGAGAAGGAGGATCGGGCCGCTTTCTTTTTGTATTGAGGTAGACTAAGTAAAGTGCTTGTACTGGATCGGAGCTTATATAAAGTGGGAACAGCTGGGGAAAGCATTTTGTTCAGGTAGGGTGGGAGTTTCCCAGAAAAGCTCTTAAAAACAAGGCTGGAAAGATGAAGGGTGCGTCGGGATTCCAGCGACAGCCAGTTTAGTTCCTTTAGCATGTCACAATGATGGGTCCTGTAATTACATTGTAGCACAAATCGGCAGAACGAGTTATACTATGTGTTGAGTTTATTAATGTGGGATTGCGATGCAGACGCATATACTACATCCCCATAATCATACAAACTGACACACAGACAGACATACAAACTGACACACAGACAGACATATAAACTGACACACACACATACATACAAACTGACACACAGACAGACATACAAACTGACACACAGACAGACATACATACTGACACACACACATACAAACTAACACACAGACATACAAACTGACACACAGACGTATACTGACTGACACATACATACTGACGCACACACAGACAGACACTCTTCAGTTTCCTACCTTTGAAAGAGGCTTCCTTCCCTGGCGGCCCGATGTCTTTGAGGTGGGAGGAAGTGATTCACGGACGTCACTTCCTCCCATGCAGCCGTTAAGCAAGGGGACCGGTCGCGCTGTTAAAGGGCCACAGCGCCGACCGGACCCCTGCTGGAACATGCTCACTGGGTGGCCCTAAAGGTATGGGCCACCCGGTGGGCCCCCTTAGTGTGCGGTCCCGGTGCAGCCGCAATACTAGCACCGTGGGCCCATTAGGTAGGGAAATATTTTTAAAAAATAAAAAATTTATTGCAGGTGACGGGCCCCACGGGGCAGCTGCTTTGGGCCCCCCATGAGTAACTGGGCCAGGGCAGCTGCCCCGTTTGCCCCTCCTTAAAGACGGCCCTGCATATGTTAGGTCACCTATTGCCAGTATGGCCTGTACCATACTCAGAGTCTCTTAATTTCAATATATATGGCTATCAATATCCGCAAGATCCGGGGTTAGGGAGCCATATGTTAGGTCACCTATCGCCAGTACAGCCTGTACCATACCTAGCTCCCAATGCAAATACCTATTTTGTTTTACTTTATATCTTATCTACGGCCACATTGTCTCATTTTCTTGTAATTTAAAAACTGAAGTGCAGTTTTTCGTATTACAACATGGATCTGATTGTTCCTCTCATTATATGGCTTGTACAAATGCAATAATTAATATGTACCTTATAATGCAGTGCTCCTATCTCTGCTGGATGACCGTTGACAGTAAATGCACACTATATACCTAACCATGTGCACAGTGTGTACATGTATTACATACATAGTGTACATGGTTTGGCATTCTGTTTGGAGGTAAAATGATTCCTCTATTAATTGTTTTCCAGTTTCAGTTGCTGGTAATCCATAAGTGCATCTAATTTTTCACCTATTCAGCGTGACATTGGGAGAAGAGCCTCGGAAATATTTCAGCAATCAGAGCGCCCGGAGACGTATGCAGCACAAATTACTCATTAACTCAATAGCACATAATAAAAGAGAGCATCAATTAATTAATGAGTCACTCGCAAATCACTTTGATTACAACAGAGCAGAAATAGCAGTTAAAAGGAGCTCTGCATCCATCTCATCATTGTTTTATCTGCATTTCTTCCAGGTATAAAGCCAAGAATACCTTGAGAGCAATCGGTTCCAGCTTGTTACAGGGATAAAACGAGGTGCTTGTTGCTGGGAATAACATATTCTGGTTTCTATACGGAGCCCGCAGAGAGTTAATCTCATCGTTTTCATCTCACCGGATACTTTAATAAACGTTCCATAAGGATTTGCTCAACGATCGTAGCGTCAGCCAGTTAGTGCAGATGTTTTGCGTCCTCCTGTTAAAGCCTGAACATGGTGGTATATTGGGCCAAACTGATATCTTTGTCATATTCGAGCTACGTGTGGGGCTTTAATTCACCCAAAGACAGGCAGACCATGGCCATGAAGGAAGGAAAATGGCTAGTAACAATACTCATCATTGCATCTAAATGTTAATTAACCACCACCACTCTCTACCACCACCATTCACTACCACGAACACAGGGCAGCAATGAGCCATGGTTTTATTAGTTACAGCCAAAAATCTCATCTCATGGCCCCCACAACCTCATTCTCATAACTAGCAAAGGATGCATTCGGAAATGCCCCCTCAGCCCTCCACACAGGTACTTGAAGAGATTACTTAGCTTATTACTACAGCCTATTGTATTATTACAGCTCATTGTATTATTACAGTATATTATATCATTGCAGATAATTTCATTCTAACAATTTATTGAATAATTTCAGCTCATTGAATCACCACAGCTTATTGTATTGAATTATTACAGCTCATTGCATCATCATAGCTCAGTATATTCTTATAGCTCAGTTTATTATTATAGCTCAGTGTATTAAAGCTCAGTGTATTATTATAGCTCAGTGTATATTATAGCTCAGTTTATTATTATAGCTCAGTTTATTATTAAAGCTCAGTGTATTATTACAGCTCAGTTATTATTATAGCTTAGTGTATTATTATAGCTGTGGCAAACCTAGCCACTTGGACATTATTTAAGTACTGTCACTTTAAGGGTTGCCTGTATGTTTTTCGGGTTATGTGTGTTCCAGCGTGTAATGTAATGCAATTGTATAACTGTATTCCCTGCCTTGGCTATCTGCCGAAAGCAGATAGTTGATTCCCTTTCGTTTCACGAATGGCACCTTTGTGGGCTGTTCGTGAACCGAACAAACCATCATTTAATAGCCCACACACTTAGAGACATATGGCGCCTATTAACCGATTGCAACAATGTTGCAATCGGTAATTAGAGGCTCTCCAAGGTGGCCATCGTTCGACTACCGACCATGCGGCAGTCGGCCATCTTGGATCCTTTGTTCCCTCAGCGGTGTTTGGTCGTCGAGCGCATGGTACTAAAAACGGCTACTCGACGGCACGAACACCGCTGAGCTTCCAGGCCGTTCAGGAGGTCCGGGCCGTTCGGTATCCTGTTCCCTTACATGCAATCGGTCTTTTAAAGATATGTTTTAATGAATGTGTTTTTCGTGCGGCGTTCGGTTGTTTTAGCTGGGATCTGAGCGGTAATCTCACGAATGATGCGCTCAGACCCCAGCTATCTACCGAATGTCCATTCGTTTAAATAGACCATATATTCAGAGAGTTATACATTTTAATACGAATAGTAGGTTCTGCTGCACGGAGGGATAATCCACTTAACGGTACATTCCTGTGGGAGGATCCCTCTCGTGCAGCAGTGCCTGATGGGAGAAATGTCCTGTACAGTAAGTCCCCCATGTAGTCCCCTCTGGGAATGCCCCTGGGAGGGGACTCAGGAAACCCCTTGCATGGGGACTTGTATAAATTGTGGAGCTGAAATAAAAGACCTCAGTTGACTCCCAGCCTATGTGTAGTCTAGTTCTTGGGAAGGAAGGGTTACTACAGTGCTACTTGAATTATTGTATGCTGATTCCCTGGATTATCCTTTGTTGTTCCTGTTACCCAGCAGAGATATCGTGGATTATACTGCCTCTCCGCTACAATAGCTCAGTTACTTATTATAGTTCAGTGTATTATAGCTCAGTTTATTATTATAGCTCTGTGTATTATTATAGCTCAGTGTATTATAGCTCAGTGTATTATTATAGCTCAGTGTATCATTATAGGTCAGTTTATTATTATAGATCAGTGTATTCTTATAGCTCAGTTATTATTATAGCTCAGTGTATTATAGCTTAGTGTATTATTATAGCACTGTATATTATTATAGCTCAGTGTATCATTATAGCTCAGTGTATTATTATAGCTCAGTTTATTATTATAGCTCAGTGTATTATTATAGCTCAGTGTATTCTTATAACTCAGTTTATTATTATGGCTCAGTGTATCATTATAGTTCAGTTTATTATTATAGCTCAGTGTGTTATTATAGCTCAGTGTATTATTATAGCTCAGTTTATTATTATAGCTCAGTGTATCATTATAGCTCAGTTTATTATTATAGCTCAGTGTATTATTATAGCTAAGTTTATTATTATAGCTCAGTGTGTCATTATAGCTCAGTTTATTATTATAGCTCAGTGTATTATTATAGCTTAGTTTATTATTCGGCTCATTGTATTATTACAGCTCATTGCATTATTATAGCTCAGTGTGTTATTATAGCTCAGTGTATTATAACAGCTCAGTTAATTATTACAGCTCATTGTATTATTATAGTTCAGTGTATTATTATAGCTTTGTTAATTATTACAGCTCATTGCATTATTATAGCTCAGTGTATTACTTCAGCTCATTGTATTTGTACAGCTCATTGTTGTGGTTTTGGTGCAAATAGTATATTATATTATATTGCCATATAATATTGGGGTAATTTTATAATATTGGGGATATTGCATGATATTGGGGATATTATTGTGTGATATTGAGGATATTAAATTCACCTCTTCATTATCACTCCAACCTTGATAGTGGAGTTAGACTGATATAGCTCCTGTGACTTTAATCTTTTAATCAATATTTATTGTGTTGGCTCTCTATTACAGGGTGGTGCAGGTATTAGAGGTAATCCCCATGAGGACCTCAATAATATATACAAAAAATATTGCTTAATACCGCACTCAAATGCATACAATATGTATTAAAAAAAGAATCACTATATAGATCTGCAAACATTCATTTATTATATATTACACCAAATTTGTAAAAAAAAAAGAGAGAAAAAAGACCACTGTTGCCAAATATACAGACTGATGATCACTCTATTAATTCATCTATAATGATTGTGACAACATTTCATGAATACATATGAATTATTTACAACTATATACAGTCTGTGGATATAACATGGATGTTAAAACCCCTGGCACAAAGGAGTGAAACCGCCGTTTAGTAAAGCTTCCCCTTTCGCAATAATGCAAACTCCATTCGTATACACTCCAACCGTACGAACTGCAATCAGGGGAAGGCGCCAATCTCCCGAACGGGACCAGTAAGGATGCTCCAAGCTCCCGAACAATAATCCACGAATCGTTGCCAACAGCCAAACAAATATATCCTCCAAGCGTCTTAAGCTTCCGGCAATCAGTCGCTAACCGTGTGGAGTAAATCCCCCCAATAACGAGACCAAGCTCCGCAATGAGGGTAAAACAAGAACTGGCTTTACTGTGGGCTGCCCGCCCGTATTTATGCAGGTCTCCCACTTGGTGGACACTCCCCTAGGGGACCAAATGGGAGACTGTAATGACAGACAGACATGGCACTTTAAGACATACAGGCACAAAATATTCCCAGAATGCATCCTGGTTTCCTCCCCTCTGCCCTGGAGATAATTGAGAAGTAATTCAATTATCTCCAGGACATAGGCAAATCGCCATTTTAAATAAAGCCTGAAAAACACATAAAAATAAATAATTACACAACTACCGAACATATTATATTCGTGTAACACATCCCCAGATAGCCTGGATCTGAGTGCATATTCTTAGCGAATAGCGCTCAGATCTCATACGCACAGTTTAATCGCCATGGAGTCAAAGTCTATTACGGTCTTTCAGTATGCGATTGACTCCATGGGAGGGCTATATGGGTTAAGTCCATTCGTATAATCAAACTCCCGAACGGCCAGTGTTCGTATGCATTGTCGACTGAGAAGGCCGGTCTGTGGGTTTCAGCGGTGTTCGGCAGAAAGAGTGTCCATTTTTAGTTCCATAGAATCTGCGCCAAACACCGCTGGTCTTTCGTATGGTTTAAAATGTCTGTCGCCTCGTGGTCAACATACGAATGACGACCACCCTGCATTCGGTTGTAATTAAGAGGTGTCTGCGGTTAACCAAAACGTTCTAATTGGGATCAAGAGGTTAACCAGCAGCACACTTCTCTTCTGGGTGGCCGTCCGTTCGATAAGTTTATTGGGTTAAAAGTTAAACATACGAATAGGGGTATACGGACAGGCAATTCTATTAAAGGAAGGCAAATTAGACGAACCAGCAATAATAGTTATACAGATGGGTCTGTCACAATGGATGAAACTGAAAGTTCATATGTACTCTGGTGGATCCACCCAGGGGCGTACCTAGAGCATTTGGCACCCGGGGCGGATCCTGTGCTCGGCACCCCCCCTCCCCCCAACCCAAAAAAAAAAAAAAACCTGTAAAAAATGTTAAAGGTTTTCTTTAATTAATCCACACTCCTTAATTAAACCATACCCCTTAATTAATCCATACCCCTTAATTAATCCACACTAATTCATCCACACACCCTTAATCCACCCCCCTTAATTGATACACACACCCTTAATTAATCCACACTAATTAATCCACCCCCCACAATTAATCCACACTAATTAATCCACCATCATAATTAATACATCCCCCCTTAATTAATACACCCCACTTAATTAATACACCCCACTTAATACACCCCCATAATTAATCCACCCCCCTTAATTAATCCACTACCCATAATTAATTCCCCCCTTAATTAATCCACCCCCTCCTTAATTAATCCACTACCCATAATAATTAATACACCCCCCATAATTAATCCATAATTAATCCACTCCGCCTTAATTAATCCACCCCATAATTAATCCACCCCCCCATAATTAATCCACCCTATAATTAATACACCCCATAATTAATACACCCCATAATTAATCACACCCCATAATTAATACTCCCCATAATTAATACACCCCCATAATTAATATACCCCCATAATTGATACACCCCATTATTAATACACCCCATAATTAATATAACCCCCATAATTAATATACACCCCCTCCTTTCTCTCCCCCCTCCTTTCTCTCTCACCCCCCCTCATTACTCTTTCTCGCCCCCTTTCTCTCCCCTTCTCCTCTTTCTCACCCCCTTCTCCTCTTTCTCCCTCCTTTCTCCCCCCTTTTACCCCTTCTCCTCTTTCTCCCTTTTCTCACCTTCTCCTCTTTCTCTCCTTTCTCACTGCAGCGTGGCCGATCCCGGTATTGGTGCAGGGGGCTTTTGTTTCCTGTACCGGGCCGGACTAAAAGGAAGTGCACACTTAGTGTGCACTTCCTGTTAGTCCGGCCGGGTACAGGAGACAGCTGCTCCCTGTACCCGCCGACTATACTGGGCTCGGCCACGCTACAGCAAAGGAAAGGAGGGAGTGCTGAGCGCTTCCCTCCTGTCAGCCCCTCTCCCCATGCTGCGCCCGGGCGGTGCGGTCCGCCCTCATGGACGCACTGCCCGGGCAAAGCTGCAGCCGCCTGAAGCTCTCTGCAGAGCGCTCGGGCGGCTGCAGCATGGGGGGGGGGCGGCGGGGCTGGTCATGGCACCCCCCACCCGGCTGGCACCCGGGGCGGACCGCCCCCCCCCGCCCCCCCTTAGTACGCCACTGGATCCACCACTAATTGGTAATCAACAAAAAAAAAATAGTCAAAAAAGAAAAAAGAGAAAAAAAGGATGAAAACAAGAAATAAGAAAAAAGGAAAATTGTAAAATTGAAAAAATGAATAAAGAACTGAAAAGTTCAAAAAATATACAAAAATAGGTTGCTTATTGAAGAAAGTTGGTTGGATCTCAGCTGTAGGTGTGGAAGTCTGTCCACTTGTGGATAGGTATCCAATAGACCGATGGGAAAAAGGTTCAAAGGTGTCACTTGATCAGATGAAAAATAATAATGAGAGATATTCCCCAAGCGGTCCAGTCTCTGTTTCCCGTCTCATGTGGGCCTTTGGAGGGGTATTTCTGTCCCGAGCGCGCAGCCCGGCACATACCAGGCACGAGACAGGAAACGGGAAATGGAGACCGGACGGCTGGGGATTATCTCTCATTATCTCATACCTACAGCTTCAATAATCTGTGGTGAGATCCAACCAATTTACAAGGTGACTGTGCACCCTTTCCCTAACACATCAGTTACTGGATGGCCATCCTGCCATAACTCGATGTCCGCTAAGTAAGCCCTCCCATCCTCAGCCCAGCTGCCACTTATCAACTCTCCAATTTGAAAAACTCCTAAAAATGCCCACACAAAAGCCACCATTAATAAAGCCACCTCAAAACGAGAATAACACACATCCGGCAAAACCACAATTGAAACTTGCAGGACCCTGACATGACATAGGCCTCTTATTAACTGCAGATTTCCTGCCCTTCCTAATAAACTTTAATGTTTGTCGAACTATAAAATGTTTAGTAACATCCACCCACTCAACCAGCGCCAGACTGGACCACCAGGATACCAGGAAATTTCCTGATGGGCCAGTGGCACACTGTGAGGGGGCTGGCCGTGTTCCACGCTGGTGAGCAGTGAGCTGTTAGCATAGTAGTACTCAAGGAGGCAGCATGTCTCGCTATCATGCTCCCAGGCAGTTCACACAATTCCCAGCACAGTATGATGTGGCTGTTCCACATGAAACTGCACCCATTGTAAATTAGATAATCAGCTACCAGGCATGTGGCATGCCCAGAAAGCAAAATTCAAAAGACAAACAAAACAAAATGCCGGAGCAAGCTGGAATAGACCCAATTCCATGTCAGCCTTGGCCATCAAGACCTCATAGCCTGCCCTCCGAACCAACTTGACTGCTTGGTCAAATGATGCATAATAGACCTAGAACAGGTTTGCAGCAATGTCATCATTTACTAATGATCTTTGGGATACAACAAATGATGGATCAACTGGAACTTACCCTCCTCCTTCTTAGGTACCACCCCCAGCAGCAAAATCCAGAGATAAGCGATGGGAGACTCACCGAACGACCACACTATCCTCCCAGGTTAAGCAATTTATCTAGTGCTACTTCCTGATACTCCAAAACGGACTTTAGATTGTGATAGCACTGAACAACCCTATATGAGAAAAAAATGATAAAAAAACAATATGGAAAACCCACCCTGTAATAGTTGTGCATCACCTCAGTTAGCATAACAGCTTAGCCAGGGCACATTGAGCTTACCCTCACTGGGGTTAGCCCCAGCTGAAGTGGATGTAATAGCCATGGGACTGGTCACACTGCCAGCTGAAGACTCTTTGCCTCAATTGAAGCATCTGTTGTACCCGTGAGCACCCCGCAGGAGGATCATTCATGCTTGAACTCCCTATTTACACTGACCCTTTCTGTTCATGGCTGTCGGGGGTTTTGTCGGCATAGTGGACCATGGGTAGCTCACCACTGCTATTTCCCTTTCTTCAGCTGAACAGGAACCATTTAGGATATAAAGAGACCCATTTCCCCCCAGTAACTGGAAGACACACTGTTCTGGAGGTACAACAACACTTTTTTGGCCACACATGGCTTTTATACATAGCCCCATGCAAAAGGCTGACCACACAAACATACAAGGACACCTCCCAGGATCCTCCCCCTCCCTGGGACCCCAGCGCAGAAAGGGACTCTGTTCCCTTTGTCCCCAAAGCCCACCACTGGAACCACAGGGCTTTCCACACTAGCTGCCAGGGGTCTTCTTCCCAAAAGCCCAGGCGTGGGACAAAAGGGACTGTCCCTTTGTCTCCCAGGCACAGAAAAGCCCGCCCGCAGGAAAAGAGCTGATGTCTTTGTACCTCAGGCTCAGGAGAGCCAGCCAAACTCGCCAGTGCCCCAAAAGTGCCCACACCAATCTCAGGGATCCCCGACTCGGTCCCTCGATCGACTAGTCTCCATTTGTGAGGTCCTGGTGTGAAACCCAGACTAGGGAAGTGTCTCCTTTCGGGGGAACGAACACTCCCACTGGTTGGCGTTCTCCTATATGAATGGCAGCCACTCATTAATTACTTCCCTTGCAGTTTCACACTTATGTTGCGAGTGAGAGCGTTCTAATTGATTGGTGTGAACATTCTAATGGGGCACTGGGGAGGCCCTCGTTTGGGAAGCAAACGAGTTGGGAAACAATTCTCGAATGCTCCCCCAGGCTGGCATACGTCTGTACGAATGGCAGCCAGCCAGAGGAGCATTCACTAATTGCTTCCCTTGCAGTTTGACACTATGTTGCGAGGTGTGAAAGTTCTAAACTAAAATTCTAAATAGGGAGTATCGGGTTGTCCCCGTTCGGGAGGCAAATGAATTCCCTTTGTGGGAGCACTCCCGAACGGGGAGTGGGCAAAAGATACGAAAAGGTGGGGAAAAACACATAATATCAGACAGGGAAATCCAGTCAAAAAACAAGTAATGATATTTAACTACGGCACGAGAGAAAGGAATGAATACACACGGTCACAACCAATTGTGTGATCGTGTGAAATCTATCCTAAATGATACCTATCACAGAGCTACTATACAGGGGGTAACCCAATATAAAGACAATGTAAAAAGAGAGGAGACCCTTGAAACAAACAAGCGAATCCTAAATAGTAGTTCTGAATACACAGAAAGAATAAATGACCAGAAGGTCCAGGAAGCATGAAAAGAGGCAGGAAATAAGTAACACAATTGCGCTGGGTAGTAGAGGTAGAGTCCTAACAAATGTACCGATGTAGATAGGGGGGTATATTGTGTAGAGAGCCCCCTTACTATCTATAGAGATTCAAACTCAATAGATAAGATCTAGCAGTACACAGAAGAGGGAAAAAACACCAATACTGGCGAAGAACAAAAGAAAAAGAAGCTTGCCTGTCAATACGGAGTGTAGCGGAACGCTGGTCTCTCGCAGACTATTTCCGCTGGTAGTCTAGGTATGGCTCAGGAACAAGCAATAATCCCAGGCACAGTACCCACAGTGAGAGAATAATCCAACAGCGTAACAAGCGCAATCAGCAATACAATCCAATAATATCCCATCACCTTTCCCAATAACTGGACGACACACAGTATCAGGAGCAGAACTTAACTAATGTTTAATCACACAACCCCTGCCTTTATGCAATGCTACAGTGCAAGGGAGCCACCCACAATAATTAAATTGTAACGGACCGTTTTGCACAAAAGGGGTAAAAACCACTTAGACGATAATCCTATTTTAGAGACAGGCACAGCTACTGTAGAATCACCAAAACTCACGAATTGAATACAAGTGAATGCACCAAACTCCCGAACGGCATACAAGGGAATAAGGTAGCACTCCAAACTCCCGAACTGGAACCTCACGAATAGCTGCTAGCAGACGAACAGGAAAAGCAGACAATCAGCTTACACTCCTGGCAATCAGTCAGGGCCCGGAAGTTGATAATACGAGACAAGGCTCTGTGTTGAGGGTCAAGCAGTGGTCTGAGGTGCTGGCACACCCAGCCTGGTTTTTATTACAGTCTTGCAAATACAGGACCGCCCACAGGGAGGTATAAAACAACCAATCACATGTCAGTTACATCCCACATATTCCCTCCCCTTATCCTGAGAGGAAACCCAATTACACATACTTTCTACCACAATGCATCCTGGCTTCCTCTCCTCTGCCCAGGAGATAAGTGAGAAGTAATTCAATTTTATGTCAAGACACGGAGGCTCATATTGCTTAACCCTTTCTTTACTGTCCACCAATAGCAGCAAAGAATACAAACAGTAAGAAAAAACAGTAACCATAGTGATAGACCACTCCCACACCAAGTCCCAGTATAATAGGCAGCACCTCCCCACACACTTCCTCTTTCTTTGCTGCTACCAAACAGATAAGTACATGACTAATGTCTTCCATGTTATCATTGCCTTATTGTTATGTATACTATTTATTTGCATTATTGATGTTACTCTCATTATTGCTCTGTTGCTACCTGTGCCATTTATTTACCTTTTTGCTTGTAGTTTTATTATTTACTTATTTATTTTCCATATGTTTTATGTTTCCATGTTTTATCCTCTTGTGGATTTTTATATTGTGTTATCCTTTGAGCCCAGGGTTCCAGACCTCTTTAGGGTATTATTATCAGTATCCCTATCACTTGAGCTTCTCCTGTTGCTCTTATCTTTTTTTTCTCTTTTTGCCTTATCTTTCTCAGGCTGTCTGTGACCCCATTGTCCTCTTCCTGTCTGACGGTCTGGGCCCTGGTGAGCTCCCTATCTCTACCCTCTAATAAAGTATAGCTAGTCTGGTGTGATTAACTCCTGCTAGCTTGTTCTCTCCCTGTCATTTTTTGTTTTAGCTTTCAACTCCCTGCAGCATATATTACTATTTTATATTTGGTGTCATTGGGATATCTCACAGCAATTTTATTATGCCCAAGTCCAAAGTGCCTGCCACCCCCCCTTCCCCCTGGGGAAATGGATATACCCCATGCTTTAACCCCTCTGACAGCTCTGGCCCCCCTTCCTCCGCAGGTTACCCTATGTCAGTACCTGAGGATGCCCAATCTCTAGCTCTACAGCGCTCCATGTCCTCGGCTCTTTCCCAGACTATTTCACAGGCCTTACTGGCACGCCCTTTGGCCACAGAAGGCTCGGCCACGCGACGCGCTTACCGCGTTCTGCTTTAAGCCCTATAGGGGATGTTCCAAGAAAGGCAACGGCCAAATCTAGGCACTTAAGTCCCCCTGCCTCCAGAAACAATACGACTGGTGTGACTAGATCCACCCATGACAGCGTGCCTATGTCACGCAAGAGAGCCTTTCCGCGCCAGGCAGAATGGGCGCGGCAGTGGAAATGTGCTAGAGCACAAAAAGAGAGTGACTCTGATTCAGAAATCGGGTCTTGTGAGGAGGCTGATGCTGAGTCCGTACGTGACTCCAATGACGACATTGGCGGGCAAGACACTAACCCCTTTGCCCCTGCTCTGTCGGGGCTGGTAATGAGTTGCTTGCGCAGCGACTCCGCCGCTACCGTGGGTTCCGCCCTCATGAATCCGTCTGGGGAACCTACGTTTGACCCGGATGCTCTTCATCACCCGAGGTCAGCAGAATGGCTTCCAGCGGACCATGTGGCTTAGTACCTAGAGAACTGGGTACGGCACCCCCTTAGCAAGGCAGCGCGCAACAAACTCAGGGCAGAATGTCCTAGACCCCTGATTCCCAGTAAAGTCTGTGAGACCCCTATTGTTGACCCCAAATGTCCCAATTTCTTTCAAAAATGGGATGGAATCCCCACAAGGGATTGGATTCCGCTTTAAAATCATGCCAGGACAAACACCTGGACATTTTTGGTCCTTCGGCCAAATTGTTTGACCTGGCTGAACTAGCCAGAGCCGAAAACAGGCAGATTGACCCAGAAGAACTCCGTGGCTGGGTGCAGAGGGCGATCTGCATAGCAGGCAGTGTGAACACCTCCCTGTCTGTTCAGCAGCGTAAAGCCAGCAATTCTCTTTAAAATTGAACCCAAATTGGCTAACCTCGCTCTCACTGAGGCAGGCAAAGATGCCCAGGGCCTGTTGTTTGGAGAATCCTTTATAAAGGATCTGGGGCGCTTTGTGTGTGCTTTTACAGCCCTGGACAAGGCTCAATCCTCTATGAAGAGGTTATTTCAGGGACGGGTCTCTACCAGGGCCGGCAGATTCAGGGGCTGTCTGTCCGGTCGGTCTAATTACCATGCTCGTGGATCAGGATGAGGCTTCTACAACCAGAGACCATCCTACCAGGCGACGTGACAACAGTCCCCTTTCTTCCCTTCACGTGGGAGGCCATGGCTCTCCAGAGGCTTCAGAGGGAACCTCGGTTCCAGACGCCCTTACAGTAAGCTTACATTTACCTCATGTTTTTGCCAATATCTGTGTAGGGGGCCAAGCCTGGTTAGACATCACCTCCTGCATGGGTTCTGACCACAGTGAGGGGTTTCACATAGAGTTGGTCGACACCCCGTGTCATATTCCTCCCCCTCACCCTATTGTACTTTCAGGGACAGACCCTGCCC
>OW240914.1:359844695-359858862 GCA_933207985.1 Pelobates cultripes
CTGGGTCACCGATAGAGCATGTACCTAGTAGTGCGTTATAGACCTCTAGCAGTACCGGCTGGGTCACCAATAGAGAATGTACCTAGTAGTGCGTTATAGACCTCTACAAGTACCGGCTGGGTCACCGATAGAGCATGTACCTAGTAGTGCGTTATAGACCTCTAGCAGTACCGGCTGGGTCACCGATAGAGCATGTACCTAGTAGTGCTTTATAAACCTCTAGCAGTACCGGCTGGGTCACCGATAGAGCATGTACCTAGTAGTGCGTTATAGACTTCTAGCAGTACCGGCTGGGTCACCAATAGAGAATGTACCTAGAAGTGCATTATAGACCTCTAGCAGTACCAGCTGGGTCACATATAGAAAGTGTACCTAGCAGTGTGTTATAAACCTCTAGCAGTACCGGCTGGGTCACCGACAGAGAATGTACCTAGTAGTCTGTTATAAACCTCTAGCAGTACTAGCTGGGTCACCGATAGAGCATGTACCTAGCAGTGTGTCATAAACCTCTAGCAGTACCGTCTGGGTCTCCGATAGAGCATGTGCGTTATAGATCTTTAGCAGTACCGGCTGGGTCACCGATAGAGAATGTACCTAGAAGTGCGTTATAGACCTCTAGCAGTACCAGCTGGGTCACCGATAGAGCATGTACCTAGTTGTGCGTAATAGACCTCTAGAAGTACCGGTTGGGTCACCGATAGAGCATGTACCTAGTAGTGCTTTATAAACCTCTAGCAGTACCGGCTGGTTCACCGATAGAGCATGTACCTAGTAGTGCGTTATAGAACTCTAGCAGTACCGGCTGGGTCACCGATAGAGAATGTACCTAGTAGTGCGTTATAGACCTCTAGCAGTTCCGGCTGGGACACCGATAGAGAATGTACCTAGTAGTGCATTATAGACCTCTACCAGTACCGGCTGGGTCACCGATAGAGAATGTACGTAGAAGTGCATTATAGACCTCTATCAGTATTGACTGGGTCACAGATAGAATTTGTACCTAGCAGTGTGTTATAAACCTGTAGCAGTACCGGCTGGGTCACCGATAGAGAATGTACCGGCTGTGTCACAGATAGAAAGTGTACCTAGCAGTGTGTTATAAACCTCTAACAGTACCGGCTGGGTCAAAGATAGAAAGTGTACCTAGCAGTGTGTTATAGACCTCTAGCAGTACTGGCTGTGTCACAGATAGAAAGTGTACCTAGCAGTGTGTTATAAACCTCTAGCAGTACCGGCTGGGTCACCGACAGAGAATGTACCTAGTAGTCTGTTATAAACCTCTTACAGTACCATCTGTGTCACAGATAGAAAGTGTACCTTTCAGTGTGTTATAAACCTCTAACAGTACCGGCTGGGTCACGGATAGAAAGTGTACCTAGCAGTGTGTTATAAACCTCTAACAGTACCGGCTGGGTAACAGATAGAAAGTGTACCTAGCAGTGTGTTATAAACCTCTAGCAGTACCGGCTGTGTCACAGAGAGAAAGTGTACCTACCAGTGTGTTATAAACCTCTAACAGTACCGGCTGGGTAACAGATAGAAAGTGTACCTAGCAGTGTGTTATAAACCTCTAGCAGTACCGGCTGGGTAACAGATAGAAAGTGTACCTAGCAGTGTGTTATAAACCTCTAGCAGTACCGGCTGTGTCACAGAGAGAAAGTGTACCTACCAGTGTGTTATAAACCTCTAACAGTACCGGCTGGGTAACAGATAGAAAGTGTACCTAGCAGTGTGTTATAAACCTCTAGCAGTACCGGCTGGGTAACAGATAGAAAGTGTACCTAGCAGTGTGTTATAAACCTCTAGCAGTACCGGCTGGGTAACAGATAGAAAGTGTACCTACCAGTGTGTTATAGACCTCTCGCAGTACCGGCTGGGTAACAGATAGTGAATGTACCTAGCAGTGTGTTATAGACCTCTAGCAGTACCGGCTGGGTCACCGATAGAGAATGTACCTAGCAGTGTGTTATAGACCTCTCGCAGTACCGGCTGGGTAACAGATAGTGAATGTACCTAGCAGTGTGTTATAGACCTCTAGCAGTAACGGCTGGGTCACCGATAGAGAATGTACCTAGCAGTGTGTTATAAACCTCTAGCAGTAACGGCTGGGTAACAGATAGAAAGTGTTACCCAGTGTGTTAAACCTCTAGCAGTACCAGCTGGGTCACACATTGAGAATTTACCTAGCAGTACGTTTGAGACCTCTAGCAGTACCGGCTGTGTTACAGATAGGGAACGTGTACCTCTAATAATTTACAATGCGAGGGTGGACATATTATTCTGACATTTCCCACTGCAAGTCTTGAGAGAAGTTAGATTTGTATGTCAGAACTCTCTGATTGGATGGCTTACAATGTCTTATCGAGGTTTTTACCACTTTGAAGCCTCATTCTCTCTGCAACCTCACACAGCAAAGATGGATCTATTTATTTTTAATTTTCCTTTAGGTTTTTTGAGATTAGTTCGTGTTGCGTATTATGAATTTTAATTTGATCCTTTTGAATATAAGAAGATTGTGACGGAATGCTGGCACTCCGACTGAGTACCTCTGCCAATTGATGCTCCTAGTGCTCGCTGAGGACTCCAAGCACACCAACCGACACCATCAGCACTGCAGACCCCACTTCCAGCGATACACCTGCGCCGGGGTCTCGCCGTCTCCACCCACCACGACCACGACCAGGATCCAGCTCCCAGTGGGTGAACCTCTCCTAAATCCAGAGAGCGTAGCAGGAACAAATCAAGCTATTGCAAGAGCTTACTCTGGGGAGTAAGTGATTATAGCAATCCCCAGAGTGTAGTTTTCCAATCCCCCAAACATGAGCCAAGGCTTCAAGAAAGGTACAAGATGATTTGGTTTTAATGACCACACACTGGCTTTTATGCAAGTCCCCATGCAAGGGGAAATCCCACAGGGTGGGACAAAGTATAACCAATCACAGACAATACAAACAAAACACTCCCACAGTGACATCACAATCCCTCCTCTCTATCCTGGAGATAATTGGGAAGTAATCAAATTATCACCCAGGACAGAGGCAAGACTCCATTAACCACATGGTTACAAAAAAACATAAAATTACACAATGTTACAATTACTATATAAAACATATACATGCAAAATATCCCCAGATAGCTTAGATCTGAGTGCACATTATTATTGAATGGCGCTCAGATCACATACATACAATTCAATCGCCATGGAGCCAAAGTCTTTTCCATAGTCTTTTGTTACACAAATAGGCTCCATGGCATAGCTATCTGGGATAGAACTACTACCATACTGAAAGTCCAGAACGCCCCAGCAGAAATACCAAAATAAACCTTTCTGCAGGGGAAAATACAGCTATCAGCACATGGGCCATAGTCGGAAGGCAGGAGGCTAGCCAGTAGTCCCCTCCAGGCACAAGTGGCGAAGGGCACTTCGTCACAAAGATGTACAAGAAAGAAGACTTCAGCTGGTAATATGATTTCTTTTTTTACAGGTATTAGTTTGATACCCATCACTGTTCTTACTGTTAGATGTGTAGGTAGGGTTAATTTAGCTTAAGGTGGGCTAGGGTCTTGGGGACCCCTAACCCCCTAGAAAATGATGGACCATGCCACTAACTGGGGATATGAACAATGGCATGTCCACCGCTCCTTCTTTCATAATGTAGAGCCACACTCACTGCCATTAGCCCCCCCTTGTTTATTATTATTAGAGATCCCAACTGACACCAATGGGCAGGGACTGGGTTGAGAACATTTTGTCCCCCCTTATATATCCCTATTAGAGCCTCTAACCTCCGCCAATGGCTAAGGGCTGACGACATTAGGTCCACCCGGCATGTTATTAATAGAGCCTCCACTGGCTGACCACGTGTGGGCATAGTGCGGAAAACAGTAATCTGTCCATTTAATTTCAAGTACTTACCTGATGCCCACAGGTGGAGGAACGGGGGAGGGGGAAATCTATTATTTCATAGGCCCTGCCCCATGTGATGGAGTCTTTCTAGTGATATATCCCTACCTTCTGCATGGGCACAGCGAGGTTTAATACATCCCTTATTGTAATATGGGGCTTTTATTGTACCACACATGCTTTTTTTAAATCTATTTTTACTTTTATTATGTGGCAGTTGACTAGCAAGCTCTGGCCAGCCAGACACTACAGGGATTTCTCTCGCTCTGCCAAGGGTTATTTAACTATTTGGCTGCTGGCCTCTAGCACTGCAAATGATCATTTGTGTATGCGTATCCTACCAGATGTATTTGGTCCGGAATTTTACTAAAACCATTGCTGTGACAGACCCATCCGTATGAACTAGGATTGCTGTGTTCGTCTGTTTTGCCGTTTGCATGAATTTACCCGTTCGTATACCTTGTTTAAGGGAATGTACTTTTCTGTCGAACGGAACTGCCGAACGGACGGCCACCCAGAAGAGAAGTGTGTTGCCGGTTAACCTATTGATCCCAATTAGAACATTGCGGTTAACCACAGACACTTCTCAATTAAAACCGAATACAGGGTGGTCGTCATTCGTATGTCGACCACGAGGCGGCGGCCATTTTAACAATGCGAAAGACCAGCGGTGTTCGACGGTTATTTCATGGAACTGAAAACGGACACTTTTTCAACCGAACACCGCTGAAGCTGTCGACCTCCCTTCTCAATCGACTGAAGTGTGCGAACACCGGCCGTTCGGGAGATGTAAAGGCACGAATGGACTTACCCCAGATAGCCTTCCCGTGGAGTCAATCGCATACCGAAGAACTGTAATAGACTTTGACTCCATGGCGATTGAACTGTGCGTATGGGATCTGAGCGCTATTCGCCAATAATATGCACTCAGATCCAGGCTATCTGGGGATGTGTTACACAAATGTAATATGTTCGGCAGTTATAAAGTTATATATTTTTATGTGTTTTGTGACTTGTATTTAAAATGGCGATTTGCCTCTGCTCTGGGAGATAATTGAATTATTACAGAGGGGAGGAAACTGTGATGCATGCTGGGAATATTGTGTGATTGTATGTCTGAAATGTCCCCATGTGCATCTGCTATTCCAGTCTCCCATTTGGTCCCCCAGGGGAGTGTCCACCAAGTGGGAGACCTGCATAAATACGGGCAGGTAGCCCACAGTAAACTCAGTTCGTGTTTTACCATCAAAGCGGAGCTTGGTCTCGTTATTGGGGGGATTTTATTACCGGCGACTAGAGATGGCTCTTTGGAATTATTGGCCGCTTGGAAGATATTGGCGTTCGGCTGATATTGGCAGTTCGTGAACTTGTGGCTCGTGAAGGGAAGGAGCCGTACGGGTACCGTTCAGGAGTTTGGAGTGTTCCCTGGCTGGCGGTTCGCATGGTTGTATTACATACGCTACCAGACCACATTATTGCGAACGGGGAGCATTCACTAAACGGCGGTTTGTACATTTATTACTGAAGGTACCGTAACAATTGCTTTTTCAGTGTTCTTTGTACTCTGAATTAGATGTGAACGCACTGATTTTAATCAAGACACCGAATGCATACAGGTGATTGCTGGAGATCCGCTCAACTCAACCGAATTTTGACCACATTTGGCTTTAGAAAATATGAAACGTGAACGTGATGCTCCTTAAGAAACCGAAAGAAATCCCCAGAGTGAAAAAAAGTATTTTAATCAAAGAATTGTTGGTTAGTCGCAGTCCCTCAAATAGTGAGAGATCTATATCAATGTATGGTCCCTTATTGCAAGGTGTTTTTTTTCCATGAGATACTCTAGCCCCAATGCAGCATAATCCTGGACGATGTACTGGTTGGCAACACAGAAAGCTAGCCGGATTTTAAAGGATTAGCCAATCCCGAGCCCAAGCCCCCGGCAGCTGGAGATGTCGAACAACAGGAATGATTTGCAGAAGTAAGAGAATTAGATTTTAAGTGCAGACACAAGTATCAATCAGTTTGTTGCAACATTAAAATAGAATGAAATGAACTTGAAAAGGAAATGATTCATCAGGGCTTGTTCTAAATATTCTTTGATTGCAGAACCCCCCTGCTCCACGAGATGCAATCATAGTCTTTAAAAATGTTCATTATGCTCAGAAAGACTATTCTTCCTTCCTGGCTCAGCCATCAGAAAGAAGCTAATGTGAAATGATTCGTAAAACACACACTGAAAGAGAACAAGTGAAATGTTAATGTTAAAACTTTCTCCAAACAGCGAGACTATGAGAAGCCAAGTTACCCCGGTGCGTCTGAGACTATAATAATTTACCGTTCAATGAGTGCACACACGTCACACTGGGTCACGCATGCAAACACTCTGGAAATTCCCCAAGTCAGATGTTCTGGGTCTGATATAACAAGCTATTCAAGGGGAATCTCTCAGCATTGACAGCCAAGATTTAATCCAAGTCCATCGACCTTAGCATACTCAGCAAGAGACGCTGCATGCCCAACAATAAGCTAACGCAAAGAATTGACTTTACTACTGACTATGGTCACCATTTAATACGCTTTTCAAATAATTTATCTACAAAAATTCCCATAAATCACTTAGAATGCTTGTTAAATTGAGGCCAATGCATTTTTTAATATATTTTTTGGGGGTGCAGTGATTTGAAAAATATGTAAAAGATTAAAAACAGTAATGAGAAGCCCTCAATAATCAGATCTCACTTTAATGTGAGTCAGCAAGGAAAGACTCAATGTTTGCCTACTCCAGTAATGAGAAGCCCTCAATAATCAGATCTCACTTTAATGTGAGTGAGCAAGGAATGACTCAATGTTTGCCTATTCCAGTAATGAGAAGCCCTCAATAATCAGATCTCACTTTAATGTGAGTGTGCAAGGAATGACTCAATGTTTGCCTACTCCAGTAATGAGAAGCCCTCAATGATCAGATCTCACTTTAATGTGAATGAGCAAGGAATGACTCAATGTTTCCCTACTCCAGTAATGAGAAGCCCTCAATAATCAGATCTCACTTTAATGTGAGTGAGCAAAGAATGACTCAATGTTTGCCTATTCCAGTAATGAGAAGCCATCAATGATCAGATCTCACTTTAATGTGAGTGAGCAAGGAAAGACTCAATGTTTGCCTACTCCAGTAATGAGAAGCCCTCAATGATCAGATCTCACTTTAATGTGAGTGAGCAAGGAAAGATTTAATGTTTGCCTACTCCAGTAATGAGAAGCCCTCAATGATCAGATCTCACTTTAATGTGAGTGAGCAAGGAAAGACTCAATGTTTACCTACTCCAGTAATGAGAAGCCCTCAATAATCAGATCTCACTTTAATGTGAGTGAGCAAGGAATGACTCAATGTTTGCCTACTCCTGTAATGAGAAGCCCTCAATAATCAGATCTCACTTTAATGTGAGTGAGTGAGCAAGGAAAGACTCAATGTTTGCCTACTCCAGTAATGAGAAGCCCTCAATGATCAGATCTCACTTTAATGTGAGTGAGCAAAGAATGACTCAATGTTTGCCTACTCTAGTAATGAGAAGCCCTCAATAATCAGATCTCACTTTAATGTGAGTGAGCAAGGAAAGATTCAATGTTTGCCTACTCCAGTAATGAGAAGCCCTCAATAATCAGATCTCACTTTAATGTGAGTGAGCAAGGAATGACTCAATGTTTGCCTACTCCAGTAATGAGAAGCCCTCAATGATCAGATCTCACTTTAATGTGAGTGTGCAAGGAATGACTCAATGTTTGCCTACTCCAGTAATGAGAAGCCCTCAATGATCAGATCTCACTTTAATGTGAGTGAGCAAGGAATGACTCAATGTTTGCCTACTCCAGTAATGAGAAGCCCTCAATGATCAGATCTCACTTTAATGTGAGTGAGCAAGGAAAGACTCAATGTTTGCCTACTCCAGTAATGAGAAGCCCTCAATGATCAGATCTCACTTTAATGTGAGTGAGCAAGGAAAGATTCAATGTTTGCCTACTCCAGTAATGAGAAGCCCTCAATGATCAGATCTCACTTTAATGTGAGTGAGCAAGGAAAGATTCAATGTTTGCCTACTCCAGTAATGAGAAGCCCTCAATGATCAGATCTCACTTTAATGTGAGTGTGCAAGGAAAGATTCAATGTTTGCCTACTCCAGTAATGAGAAGCCCTCAATGATCAGATCTCACTTTAATGTGAGTGATCAAGGAATGACTCAATGTTTGCCTACTCCAGTAATGAGAAGCCCTCAATGATCAGATCTCACTTTAATGTGAGTGTGCAAGGAATGATGTGTATATAAGAACAATAAACCCACAGCTCTGTCTGTTCACTGCTTGACCCTCAACACAGAGCCTTGTCTCATTCTTGGGGGGATTTATTGTATGCTGTTCCAGTTTGACTGCCAGGAGTGTAAACCTTTCATTTGGTTTTTCCTATTCGGCTGTTTACAGCATTCAAATGTTTGAGAGCATTCGAATGCTTCCCCGGCTTGGTGGATTGGTGTCTATAGTAGCTGCCTGTATATCTGGAAGTGAATATCTCCTAAACGGCTGTTAAACCCTTTTATGCCTGGGGTGCCGTTACAGTCCCTTTTTGACAGTGTCATGAAGGGGAGGAGCATAGTCATTATCACATAAAGCCAGGGTGAATAGCATTTTCACAACTATGGTGTCAGGAATACATGTTTTGCAATGTTCCTTTAACATAACGATTGATTAAGAAATCTTACATATAGAAGAACAAGACTTATGGTGTATTCACAATTAAACTATCTGTCTGACAATCCATTCAGAGAGTGACTTTGAGTAATTACCATTTATTGTTCCAAGGTGAATTTTGCCTATGTGTCTCTCTCAGTAAACTTTAAAGGGATATTCATAATAGAAGGTCTCTAGAACAATAGTGTGACAGAACAGGGGGGGACATATTACATTGATTACAGGCACATCTTGTTATAAACAAACATATTTATCATGTTACTTCAAGACAATATTTATATAGGTTTTTCTCAGTGAGAGAAGAAATTTTTTGTGAGAAATTTTTTTTTTGCTTATGTTTGCACCTTTAGGGATTTCTAAAAAAAAAAGCTGGAGAAGAAAACTATATACAAATATACAAAGGGGGGCTGTCAATGACATAGTGATATAGTGACAGGTATTCACAACCGAATGTGTGATTGATCCGATCAATAGTATATACGGAAAAGAGAATACCTTAGAGAAATTTTTGCTTATAAAAAAAAGAATAATTGTATAACTCACGAAATTCAAGGCGTGTAACCATACACTTGTCCTAGCTACTCAGAGATGAACTCTTCCCCACACCTGACAATGGAATGTTAAAAATGCATACTCACCAGCGGTGTAATGTGTGAAAGTGTCTGTAGTCCCCCTTAGTATGGACCCCGCTTTTAGTCGTGTTGCGGACCACAACTGGTCAATACACTCAGGGCCAATGATTGCTGTAAGTATAAAGTCTTGGATTAGCTCGGGAGGACTGTAATATAAATTACTACTATATACATCTTAAAACATAATTATCAGGGTCACCAAATCAGTATCTCACAAAAAATGCTTCAGGTCATAGTCCTTGTTTAGACCCTGCGGGTGTAGCGTTTCCAAGGTGCTTATCCACCTCGTCTCCTTAAAGCGGCACTGTCATGCCAAACTTACCTTTCCTCAATCTCTTCCTCTTATCCCCCTCTCTCAGGGTCTGTTCTTCTTTTCCTCCTGTCTTCTTTAGTTTTCTTTAAAATCATAAGACAAAGTAGGGACTCTGCCTTATGGAGGATTCCTCAGCTTGACCAGCTCTGACCAGCGGAGGAGCAAAGTGTGCTTCATTTCCCCTGGTCAGAGCAATTTTCCCATGATCCCTAGCTTTCCTCGGTGTTCCCACGATGCTTCCTGTCACTTTACACAAAACTGCCGAATTGCGTTCTAACTGAATGAGAACAGTATGTTTGTTTCTTTTAGAACGCAATTCGGCACTTTATTCGGATCGGAATTTCATTCGAATGAATGAAACTCCGATCCTATTCCTTGCCGCGGCTGCATCTTGCAGCCGCTTAGTAGATAACTCCCTAATTCACACGGTATCAGGGAGCTATCTACTGAAAGGCTGAAAGACCTAAATTGGTCTTTCAGCCACATTTACTAATACTAAGTAAAGATTACTTAGCATTAGTAAATAATATGCCCCTACTCGCTATACCGCGAGTAGGGGCATGTCTGGTAAACAGTGAGCAGCCTGTGGCTGCTCACTGTAAAAAAAACAACAAACTATTGGCCCCCACCCCCTAACGACGGGTGGGGGCCCTAAAATAAAAGGTAAAATAAGGGGGGTGAACTAATGTCGTTCCCCCCCCCGGCCCCCACCCCTGGGCGGCGGGTGGGGGCCATAGTGAGAATGAGGGGGGGGACCTACTCCCCCACCCCTGGGCGGCGGGTGGGGGCCATAGTGAGAATGAGGGGGGGACCTACTGCCCCCCCGGCCCACACCCCTGGGCGGCGGGTGGGGGCCATAATGAGAATAGGGGGGGACCTACTGCCCCCCCGGTCCCCACCCCTGGGCGGCGGGTGGGGGCAATAATGAGGGGGGGGACCTACTGCCCCCCCTGGCCCCCACCCCGTCACAGTGCTCTGCGGCGGGTGGGGGCCATAATGAGAATAGGGGGGGACCTACTGCCGGCCCCCACCCACCCCTGGGCGGCGGGTGGGGGCAATAATGAGGGGGGGGATCTACTGCCCCCCCGGCCCCCACCCCTGGGCAGCGGGTCGGGGCCATGAAGATAATGGGGTGACCAAGGTGACTAGGGGCTTGAAATCCATCCAATCACAGTGCTCTGTGTCATTTTACACAGCGTGGGAAAATTGAAGATTATGCTAGCTTTAGTGTACAGATAATCTTAATTTTAATAATGACAGGAGGCGAGTATTTTGCATAATCTTTCTTTACTATCTCCATAGCAGCAAAGAAATGAGTGACAAAACTTTTAACCAATCACAACGTAGAATAGGGTATAAGAGGTGAGACCTATGACATCATTTCCTCTTTAAAATTGCGACATCACAAGATCATAAATGTAGAAAATAACCGAACAGCTGAGAAATCCATAGAACAAGAAACTGGAAACTTAATCAGAATAAACCGAACCGGAACAGGTAGAATGCAGATGAAGACGTGTCCTTGTCAAACGATGGTCTACGAAGACCTGATGATGAATCTCCTGATGCGATGATGACGACATCTTGCATGGAGACTTTAATGATTCCGTGTAGCTTCTGGTTAAGATGAAACGAGAGTATAAGGTGCGTTAGAGTCCAGAAGTGATTGTATAAAACAAAGGATGTCTGTCCCGTAATTCAACTTTAATATCGTCTAGTAACATGAGAACAAAATAAACTAAACGTCCTCCCTAGAGGTGTTAAATAAGTATCCCACCCAGACAATATATATATATATCTCTATGATGTAAATAAGGCAGTTAAACAAGAGCTACCGTGTCAGGTATTATACCAACATATGAGAGAGCAAAGTGTAGTAGGTAGAAGTGAAAATGAAAGGGAGGGAAGAACGAAAGAGAACAGGGAGGGAAAATACTCACCTCCTGTCATTATTAAAATTAAGATTATCTGTACACTAAAGCTAGCATAATCTTCAATTTTATCACATGACAGGAGGCTTCGTATTTTGCAATTTCAACGCTGAGAAAGAAAAGCAAATGGCGGATTATCAAGAGGACGAAAGTAGAATGTCCTAAAGGTAGATTCTCTGGTCCAGTCCGCTGCTCGTAAAATGTCCGAGAGGGATGCGCCTGCCGCATAAGCGGAAGAGGCCGCTGCCCCACGAACGGAGTGTGCTCCAAAAGTTTGGTCAATACCGGCAAGGGATAGTAGCAACCTAACCCATCTGGCCAGTGTAGTAACCGAAACCGGACCATAAGGGCGGACGTAAGAGATGAGAAGTTGATGAGTGGAAGGTTGCCGCAACGTCGCGGTGGCTTCCACGTAGTGACGGAGGGTTGAGACCACGCAGAGTTGAGGGTCAGAAGGGAAGAAAGGGTAGAAGACCGAGAGAGAGTTGGACTTAGTGCGACGTGAGATCTGAAAGGTGACACCCGCCGGACAGAAAGTAAATGCGTTGGCGTCAAAGGCGCGTACGTCCGCTACCCGTCGAAAGGAAACCAGACAGAGCAGGAGGGTGAATTTTGCGGTAAGCTGGCGGAGTGATAGTTTCTCGTTGGGAGGCCAATTACGTAAAAATTGAAGGACCACACCAACGTCCCAGAGACTAGAATATTTAGGTTCCGGGGGGCGCCGTAGGCGCATGCCGCGGAGAAGTCTGCAGATGAGCGGGTCCTTACCAACAGGAATCCCCTGTATCGGAGTATGAGCCGCTGAGATGGCTGACCGTACCACGTTGATGGAACGGTATGACTTTCCGGCGGTGAAAAGTGAAGTCAGGAAATTCATGATGGAGTGAGTAGGTGCAGTAAAGGGATTGAGGTCCCGTCCCACACACCAACTTGTCCAGGAGTGCCATGCTGATAAGTAGCACCTCCTAGTTCCTGGTGCCCATGAATCCCATAGCAGGTCCTTAGTTTCCTGCGATAATTCTTCGGTTCTCCAGGAACCCCGGAAAGAGTCCAGGCCACAAGGGGCAAGTGTTCCTGCAGGACTAGTGGGTGAGGAAGGCCCAATGGATTCCTAAGGATGGTTGGGGCATCTGGTAGGAGGAGGGGGTCGTTGATTGAGAGTTCCAGAAGGTCCGGAAACCATGGCTGGCTCTGCCAGAGCGGCGTGATGAGAATTATTCTCACTCCCTGTAGACGGATCCGGTGAAGGACCCTCGTTATCATTGCGAAAGGAGGGAATGCGTAGGCGCCGTCCCTTGGTCATTGTTGGAGAAAAGCGTCCGTTGCGAGGCTCTCCGGGTCTGGGAGCCAGCTGAAGAAAACCTCTGTCTGTCGATTGTTGCGGGACGCGAAAAGGTCTAGGTAGAGAGGTCCCCTCTGTGCATCCAGTAGCGCGAAAATATGAGGGTCTAGCTGCCAATCGCTGGCGTCCCGCCAGTGGCGTGAGTACCAATCCGCCGTCGTATTGGAGTCTCCTGGTAAGTGCTCTGCCAGCAAGGTGATGTTGCGTGGTAGGCAGTAGTCGAAGATCTCTTTCGTGAGATCCGCCAGTGTTCGAGAACGAGTGCCTCCAAGGCGGTTGATGTATCTGACCGCTGAGACGTTGTCCATGCGGAGTAGGATGCAGCAGTTGGATCGGTCCTTTGCCAGGCTGCGAATGGCGAAGGACCCGGCCAAGAGTTCCAGGCAATTTATGTGCATCGAGAGCTCTTCGGAAGTCCAGACTCCTCCTGTGGACGTGGTTCCGTCTGTTGCCCCCCAGCCTGAACGGCTGGCATCCGATTCCAGCACGAAGTCTGGCTGGTTCCCGAATATGGCCCTGCCGTTCCAAGCCTGCATGCAATTCAGCCACCAGTGTAGTTCTTCCCGAACTTCGACCGACATTGGAACCGGTTGGTCGTATGTCGGTTGTCTGCGAAGGAAACTTGCCTTGAGGCGTTGCATGGCCCTGTAGTGCAGGGGCCCGGGAAAAATGGCCTGGATGGACGCGGAGAGAAGGCCTACGATCCGTGCCAGTAATCGTAGGGGTATGGTAGTCCGACGAAGGACTTTCCGGATCTCCCTGCGGATTGCCGTAATTTTGGTAGCCGGGAGGTGAAGAGTGCATGATGTGGAGTCTATTACGAATCCGAGGAATTGAACTGATTGAGCCGGGGTCAATGCGGACTTGGGACGGTTGACGACGAAACCCAGAGAGTCCAAAAGGTGTAGTGCGTATTCCGTATGTCTCCGCAGAGTGTCTGCATCCTCGTCGAAGATCAGGATATCGTCGAGGTAGATGATGCATCTTATACCTTGGGATCTGATTTTTGCCACTACCGGCTTCATAATCTTGGTAAAACACCACGGGGCCGAGCTGAGGCCAAACGGGAGACAGGTGAACTGCCAAGGGATCCCGTGCCAGAAGAAGCGGAGGTAGGGACGGCTGCTTCTGTGTACCGGAATGGTATGCATCTTTGAGGTCCAGACGAGTGAACCAGTCGTCGCGTCGAAGCAAGTCCCGGAGGAGATGTATACCTTCCATTTTGAAATGCCGATATACCACGTGCGAATTGAGCTCCCTGAGATTGATAATGGGGCGATATTCGCCTGTTTTCTTCCTGACCAG
>OW240914.1:359861023-359953626 GCA_933207985.1 Pelobates cultripes
TACAGCCTGGCGTGTGGCTCCAATTAGAATGTTGGTTTCTGCGGGTTAACCGCAGGTTAAGTACCCCCTCCCGGCGGTCTTCATTCGTCTCCCGAACACCGGAGACTTCCAGCGACGGAGCGGGGATTCGCACAGACTGTTAGCCAGTTCCTGTTCCACAAGTTTGAGGGTGAAGTCCCGCGGCCTATTAGCCTACCTCAAAACATAGCTGCCAACACACGCTCAGAACCCAAAGACACGAACAGACTTTCGTTCAAGGAAATACCGCATACCATTCGCGGGTTCTGAGCGCTCTTCGGCTAATTGTTTCGCCTCAACCGGGGCTATGTAATGAATGGTGGAAGACACGAATTATGTATAAAACTGTTTGAGTTATGTATTTTTATTCTGTTTTCTATGTGGCAAAAATATGTGGGGTTTTGGGCGCTTGGAGATAATTGTATTATAATAACCGTTGGATTCATTATCTCCAAGATAGGCAGTGACAATTTCAAATGGTGCATTGCATTTCTATTGGTCCTCCACTTGTATTGTCTCTGTATCCCATCAGGTCCAGAGGGGGCTGTCCCTGGACCTGAAATTTTGCATAAATACTGATATCTGTGTGCCATTAAAGGCAGTTCTTGTTTGAGCTTCAAATCGCAGCCTCGACTCGTTTTGTGGGGAAAAGAGTACTAGCTGTACTATAGCTAGTGGGATTGTTGTACATTTACAGGATTCGTATGGAATAACTACTGACGGGACTCTCCCCTTTCTCTGCCTTTGGGATCCAGATCATCCAAGCGGTCCAGCTTCCAGCTAGCCTGGAGGTAACCGTAACATTTGGTGGCAGCGGTGGGATCGTTCTTGACTTCCTAGGAGAGATACCGAACGGATGGAGAGCACCTATGACAAATTAAAACGCACTACCTTAAAGGATTTACTCGAAAGCCGAGGTGGGAACGCGAATAACCGGCCGAGGAGGGAGCTGATCGCAGAGCTGACCGAACTGGATCAGAGTTTCACCATGGCAGAAGCCCCAACAACGACGGGCAACGCAAAGACCAGGATTGTTCAGGAGAGGCTCTCACTGTATGGGCCGAACCCCTCCATGGAACTAGTACAGCAGCTGATGGCAGAGGCAGATGAGGACATACAGAAAGCTAGAGCCCACGAGCTCAGTCTGGTGA
Source organism: Pelobates cultripes (assembly GCA_933207985.1). Classification (NCBI taxonomy): domain Eukaryota; kingdom Metazoa; phylum Chordata; class Amphibia; order Anura; family Pelobatidae; genus Pelobates; species Pelobates cultripes. Next base: position 359,862,193 of record OW240914.1, read on the forward strand.
CCGCACACCGCAACGCCGATGCAGCCCCAACCGTAAGTCCTGCAGAGAACCCCGGGAGGCCAAATATACCCTATGCAGCTTTTAGACCCTTTCTGGAGAACGAGACAGGGATTGATGAATATTTGGCAGACTTTGAACGACAATGTGCCCTACATCAGATTCCCGACAAAGAGTGGCCCACGATATTGTCTGGAAACCTATCCGGGTGAGCACTAGAGGCATTCCGGACCTTGAGTGCCGAGGAAGTGACTCGGTACACTGTAGTTAAAGACACACTCCTACGACGGTACGCGGTAACACCGGACACGTATCAACGACAATTTCAAAACACTAAAAAGAAACCTAATGACACTCACATGGAATGGGCGCACAGAATGCGGAGAGCAGCGAATCACTGGATGAACGGGAGTAAGGCCGTGACCGCTGAAGAAATATTACAATTATTTCTGCTGGTGCATTTTTATAATGGCATTGAGCAACAGGGAAAGGAATGGCTGCGAGACAGACGACCCGCTACCTTAGAAGAAGCGGCCAAGCTGGCCGACGAACATTATGAGTCCCGGTTGTAAGAATCCACAACTTACCGAACAACGGCACGGACCGAACATAGGGACAGTTACCGACTGCCGTCACGCACCGAATTCAGAGCTCCAGTACCCGCGGTGCCCATACGGTACTCAGGACCACCCAGTAACAACCACACAGACCGGCCCCGACCAACGTGTTTTCGATGCAAACAACCGGGGCACCTCATGGCAAGCTGTCCTCTAAACTCCTATCAGACCTCTAGGAATTACAACTCCTCTGCCGGGCCATCTCGCCCTGCCCAGGCCCTTTGCGTTAACCAAGAGAGCCCTATGGAGGAATACCTGGGACCACTACATGAAGCCAACCCCGTATATGATGCTTCAGATAATCACCAGCATCATCGACAAAAAGTATGGCTCAAGGGTCACTCTACCGAGGGACTAAGGGACACCGGCGCTACGATTACACTAGTCCAGAGCCATTTGGTCCTGGAACACAAGAGATCGGGACAGACCGTGGCAGTTAGAGTGGCGGGGGGGATGTATACAAAACTCCTACCGCCAAAGTACATCTTGATTGGGGAGCGGGAAAAGGGACCGTGAATGTAGGCATAATGGACAATTTGCCCGCTGAAGTGCTACTGGGTAACGATTTGGGTCCTATGACTTCTGCCTATGCTCCAGTCTATAACAACGAGGCGAATCCGGTGACTACTCGGGCACAAGCACAGATGCAGCGGGAACCCTCACCAGTGCGGGAGACACAGGTAAGACTCACCCTGACCAGGACTGATCCCTTAGGTCCCATACCCTGGGACACTCCCACCACATTTGAGACTGAGTCTAAGACCGACCCGACCTTGCAAAAATACAGAGAGAGGGCCGAGACGGGAGGGGGTGGACTGGATAACGAAACATTTTTATGGGAGAAGGGAAAACTGTATCAGCTGACTGAGAAACGGGGACAACACAGACGACAGCTGGTAGTACCCCACATATACCGACAAGAAATATTAAAAATAGGACATGACATACCCTTAGCAGGCCACTTGGCCGTGACCAGTACCCTACACCGCATTACTCACACCTTTTTCTGGCCAGGGGTACACGCTGATGTTAGGACCTATTGCAACACATGCGATGTGTGTCAGCGAGTAGGGAGGAGAGGAGACCATCCTAAGGCACACCTGGTGAATATGCCCATTATAGAGGAGCCATTTAGCAGGGTAGCCATAGACTTAGTGGGGCCCCTGGCTACCCCTAGTCCCTCCAGTAAGCGCTACATTCTTACCGTAGTGGACTGTGCTACCAGGTACCCAGAAGCCGTGGCCCTATCTAACATTCAAGCCGATACGGTAGCCAATGCCCTAGTACAGGTGTTCTCACGAGTAGGATTTCCCAAAGAAATCCTGTCTGATCGAGGTACACAATTTACAGCTGAGTTAACGCAGCAACTCTGGCAGGTCTGTAAGATTAAGTAGTTTCTAAGCTCCCCCTACCACCCTCAGACAAACGGACTTTGCGAAAGGTTCAACGGGACCCTTAAACAAATGCTCAAAACGTTCACCCAAGAGTATAGAGACTGGGAACGCTTCCTCCCCCACCTCCTGTTCGCTTATCGGGAGGTAACCCAGGAAACGACAGGATTCTCTCCCTTCGAGCTGCTCTATGGTCGCAAGGTACGGGGACCCCTAAACCTGATCTGAGAGCACTGGGAGGGATAGACTGAGACAGGTGGAGTCCCAATCGTGCCCTATGTATTGGAACTCTGGGACCGAATGGAGCAATTAGCCAAATCTGTACAAGCTAACCTCCAGTCGGCCCAGAGGAGACAAAAAGTATGGTACGATCGGGGAGCACGGAAAAGGACTTTTGTCCTGGGACAAAAAGTGCTGGTACTCAAACCGGTTAAGACCGATAAACTTCAAGCCTCCTGGCAGGGACCGTACCAGGTGGTAGAGAAAAATGGAGACACCACCTATGTTATCGCTAGTTGCCACAATAGCAACCTTAGGAAAACGTTTCACGTGAACATACTCAAGGAGTACTTTGAGCGACCAGAAAACGTGACAGCCGTCTGCTGCCCACCCCAGGAAGATCCAGACAGCCTACCAATCCCTGACCTGCTAGAACGAGGGTCCCACTCAGATATAATGACCAGGTCAAGGTAGGGGATCGACTTAGTATCACTGAGAGGGAGCAGCTTAACCAACTGCTTCGAGCCAAAAGTCCCACTTTCTCCCAGAGACCCGGGTTCACTACCCTGACCACCCACCAGGTAGATAATTCCCCTAAGGCAGGCTCCCTATCGGATCCCAGAGGCTGTTAGGACAGAAATGAAGAAAGAGATCGATGAAATGCTTCAGCTAAGGTTTATTGAGCCGTCCGATAGTCCAAGGGCTTCCCCAGTAGTCTTAGTTCCCAAGAAAGATGGGACTACCCGATTTTGTGTGGATTATCGGAAGCTCAATGATAAGACTGTGACAGACAAGGTAGACGAACTACTCGATCGCATCGCCAGGGGAAACTATCTGACTACCATTGACCTCTGCAAAGGCTATTGGCAAATCCCCCTGGCCCAGGAAGCTATCCCCAAGTCGGCATTCGTCACCCCGTTCGGCTTTTAACACTTTAAGGTTATGCCATTCGGGATGAAGAATGCCCAAGCTACATTTCAGCGCTTGGTGGATAGACTCCTGGATGGCTTCCAGAATTTTGCATGTGCATATCTGGACGACATAGCGATTCACAGTGAGTCCTGGGAGGACCACTTGGCTCATGTAGGTATGGTTCTGGACCAGATTCGGGCTGATGCTGAAGCCCGAAAAATGCTATTTTGGGATGGTCGAGGTCCAGTACCTAGGGCACAGAGTAGGGTGCGGGAAGCAACGACCAGAACCGGCCAAGATAGAAGCCGTAGCCAATTGGCCCACCCCCACCACTAAGACTCAGGTCCTAGCCTTCTTGGGTACGGCCGGGTACTACAGACGATTCGTACCGGACTACAGCACGATTGCCAAACCATTGACTAACCTGACCAAGAAAAATTTACCCAGACAGGTCCTGTGTTCTGCACACTGTGAAACTGTTTTTCAGGCTCTTAAGACTGCACTTGTTAACGCTCCTGTCTTGGCGGCCCCAGCCCCTAACAAACGCTTTATCGTCCATACAGATGCTTCCATGTTCGGGCTGGGGGCCGTCCTCAGCCAAGTAGGCGAAGACGCCTACATCAGCCGAAAGCTCCTACCACGCGAAGTCAGCTACACCGCGGTAGAAAAGGAGTGTTTGGCCCTAGTGTGGGCACTAAAGAAATTGACCCCCTATTTATATGGACAAGAATTTTTTCTGGTAACTGATCATAACCCGTTGGTGTGGCTAAACTGGGTCTCGGGAGATAATGGCAGACTGCTAAGGTGGAGCTTATCTTTACAACCCTTTAACTTCACGATTGCCTACAGACCTGGAAAACAAAATGGCAACGCCGACGGGTTGTCCAGGCAGACCGATCTCAGCCCAGCGTAACCACCATCTGGACAGCCTTAGTCTACCCCGAAAAGGGATCAGACAGTGTCTGCCAGAGTTTTCCACAAAGAGGGAGCACTGTTACAAACTATTGGTTACTGTTATTGGATCGTTATAACTCAGAAGCGAATGTTACTTATTGCTACATTTCACACAGAATTGGATTACAATATTGGGATTTGATACCTAGCTCCCGAACTACGGACCTGCTGGCTATTCGTGATACGAACGGCAGACCACCAGGATCTTGGCGCGTGCCGCCAATTAACCCCGGTCACCTCGGGAACAGCCGAACGGCCGACCACCCTTCAAGCAGAGTGTGTCTCAACTTAACCACCCCGAGAGTTGCGGTCTGCGGTTAACCGCAACCTAATTGATGACAGCCAGGAGTCCACGTTCGTGCCCCATCACCCGATACTCTAACTACCGAACGGGTACCGAACAAAGGGCCACCTACAGCCTGGCGTGTGGCTCCAATTAGAATGTTGGTTTCTGCGGTTAACCGCAGGTTAAGTACCCCCTCCCGGCGGTCTTCATTCATCTCCCGAACACCGGAGACTTCCAGCGACGGAGCGGGGATTCACACAGACTGTTAGCCAGTTCCTGTTCCACAAGGTTGATGGTGAAGTCCCGCGACCTATTAGCCTACCTCAAAACATGGCCGCCAACACACGCTCAGAACCCAAAGACACGAACAGACTTTCGTTCGAGGAAATATCGCATACCATTCGCGGGTTCTGAGCGCTCTTCGGCTAATTGTTTCGCCTCAACCGGGGCTATGTAATGAATGGTGGAAGACACAAATTATGTATAAAACTGTTTGAGTTATGTATTTTTATTCTGTTTTCTATGTGGCAAAAACACGTGGGGTTTTGGGCGCTTGGAGATAATTGTATTATAATAACTGTTGGATTCATTATCTCCAAGCTGGCTGGTGACGATTTCAAATGGTGCATTGCATTTCTATTGGTCCCCCACTTGTATTGTCCCTGTATCCCATCAGGTCCAGAGGGGCCCTGAGATTTAGCATAAATACTGATTAAAGGCAGTTCTTGTTTGACCTCCAAATCGCAGCCTCGACTCGTTTTGTGGGGAAAAGAGTATCCTAGCTGTACTATAGCTAGTGGGATTGTTCTACGTTTACAGGATTCGTATGGAATAACTACCGACAGGACTCTCCCCTTTCTCTGCCTTTGGGATCCAGATCATCCAAGCGGTCCAGCTTCCAGCTAGCCTGGAGGTAACCGTAACACTGTTTATGAAATAGCAATTGAATAAAACTTCTAAATCAGTACTCACTTAGTGTGGAAACGTGCACCTATACAAACGCATTTAAGTATTGTAGAGTGCGGTATCATATATTTATATGTACAAAATTAAATAGATCAACTGGTTGAACTCACATGGTGCTGAGCCTGTTACTAACAGGCTCAGACTTTCAGGGCTCTTCAATAAATGAAACCTCCAGATATTGCTCCCAGGTTCTGCTTTTCTTCAAGAATGTAACTTCCAAACTTGGGTAAGTGCAAAATAATTTATTGGGCATAAGGTGTAGGAGGTATCACAGCAAATACAAAATATACTTATAGATAAATCAGTATATTAACAGCACAATGCGTTTCGACTATTCAATAAGTCTTTTTCAAGTGCATAATTTCGGTTTGTTCCAATCTTCTTTTTATATCTGGATTCTGTCTTACACGCGAGAAAAAGACAGAATCTTTAGTTAAAAAATATACAAATAAACTCTACTCTCATGGACATCAAACAATGACAAACATAACACAGGGTTATAAAATTAATCTTTGTTAAATATAAGTGTGGTACAATTATTGGCATCACTATGAATCATAAAAAATATATATATTTGAAGTATGTTCCCATTTATATTTAGCATTTTTAGTACACCTGGATGACTAAGAACAGTAAATTGCTCAACCATGACTTCCTGTTAATGAAGCTAGTTCCTGTTTCGCGGGGGTATAAATATGCGGTAACACATAGGCCAGTTTCCCTTAGTCATTTATCACAATGGATAAGATCAAAGATTATAGCTGTGACAAAAAGTTGTGAGTTTCACAAAATGGGAAGTGGCTGTAAGAAAATGGCAAAGGAATTGAAAATGCATATTTCCACCAAAGGGCAATAATTAAGAAGTTTCAGTCATCTGGAAATGTTATGAATCAACATGGAAGAGGATGCGTGTCTATATTGTCCCAATGCACTGTGGAGTGAATGGTTCAAGTTGCCAAAAAATCTCCAAGGATGATAGCTTGAGAATTACAGATGTAAGTTGCGTCTTGGGGTCAGAAAGTCTCCAAAACTACAATCCGACAACATTTACATCACCACTAGCTTTTGGAAGGATTTCAAGAAAATCATCTACTCTCACCCAGAAACAAACTCTAGTGTCCTCAGTTTGCCATAAGCTACAGGAACTTCAAAGGGGATCAGGTTCTTTAGAGCTTTTTGACAATAAGCACTAGAGGTGGGTTTGGCACTCACACAGAGGTAGCCATATGGAAAAGTACCTCGTGCCCGTGGTTTAACGTGGTGGTGCCTCTTTAATGTTTTTCAGCCAGAGGAACTGGACATTTTGTTAGTATAATGGCATATGTCTCCCAGTGTCTCTGTGTCCCCGTGTCTCCCCTAGTGTCTCAGTGTCCCCCTGTCTCCCAGTGTCTCAGTGTCCTCATGTCTCACCCTAGTGTCTCAGTGTCCCCCTGTCTCCCAGAGTCTGTGTCCCCATGTTTCCCTTAGTGTCTCAATGTCCCCCTGTCTCCCAGTGTCTCAGTGTCCCCATTTCTCCTCTAGTGTCTCAGTGTCCCCCTGTCTCCCAGTGTCTCAGTGTTCCCATGTCTCCACTAGTGTCTCAGTGTCCCCCTGTCTCCCAGTGTCTCAGTGTCCCCATGTCTCCACTAGTGTCTCAGTGTCCCCCTGTCTCCCAGTGTCTCAGTGTCCCCATGTCTCCACCAGTGTCTCAGTGTCCCCCTGTCTCCCAGAGTCTGTGTCCCCATGTCTCCCTTAGTGTCTCAATGACCCCCTGTCTCCCAGTGTCTCAGTGTCCTCATGTCTCCTCTTGTATCTGTGTCCCCGTGTCTCCCCTAGTGTCTCAGTGTCCCCCTGTCTCCCAGTGTCTCAGTGTCCCTATGTCTCCACTAGTGTCTCAGTGTCCCCCTGTCTCCCAGAGTCTGTGTACCCATGTCTCCCTTAGTGTCTCAATGTCCCCCTGTCTCCCAGTGTTTCAGTGTCCCCATTTCTCCTCTAGTGTCTCAGTGTCCCCATTGCTCCTCTAGTGTCTCAGTGTCCCCCTGTCTCCACTAGTGTCTCAGTGTGACAGATCCACCTATATTGCTGGTTCATCTGTTTCCCCTTTATTTCGCTGGATTCCCTGTTCGTATGCCCCTGTTCGTGAAATTACAAAATGCCGATTGAAACTACCGAACGAACGACCACCCAGGAGAGGAGTGTGCTGCTGGTTAACCTCTTGGCCCCAATTAGAACGTTGTGGTTAACCGCAGACACCTCTCCATTCCATTCGTACGGGTGGTCGTCGTTCGCATGTCGACCACGAGGCAGCGGCCATTTTGGGACACGAGAAAGCGTAGCGGTGTTCGGTACAAATTCTATGGAACTAAAAACGGACACTTTAATCTACCGAACACCGCTGGAAGCTGATGCCCCCCCTTCTATTTCGGCGAGGCATACGAACGCCGGTCTGTTCGGGAGTTTTATGCATTCGTATGGACCTTTACCCAGATAGCCGTCCCATGGAGTCATTCGTATACCGAAGGACTGGTGAAAGACTTTGACTCCATGGCGATTCGACTAGATACATCGGATCTGAGCGCTATTCGGTGGAAATATGCACTCAGATCCAGGCTGTCTGGGGATACGTTATACGAACTATATTCATCCGGTATTTTCTAAGTTATGTATTTTAATGTATCTTTATTACTGTATTTTAAAATGGCGATGGTCTCTATCCTAGGAGATAATTAGGTTTCTTCCCAATTATCTCCGAGGTAGAGAAGACGGATTTATGGGTAAGATGGGAAGGGCTTATATTGAAGCCACTGCGATTGGCTACTGTACAATATGTTTTACAGTCTTCCACAAGGTCCCCTCGGGGAGTGTCCACCTTGTGGAGACCTGCATAAATACCAGGCAGGTAGCCCCCATTAAACAGAACCTTATTTGACCCTCAAGACGGAGCTTGGTCTCGTTTGTGGGGGAATTACTACTGGGACAGCGCTTTCATTATTTTTAGCTGGGGAAGGCGTTCGACTGTTTTGCTGATCGGGAGTTGCCGTGTTCGTGAACTTCGTTCGGGAGTTTGGCGGTCGGCTGGATATAAACTGCATTTCTGGAGAAGGGGATTATTCACTAAACGGCGGCTTCATCTACCTGGCGGTGAGTGTCTTAACACTCAGTTTCCCCATGTCTCCACTAGTGTCTCAGTGTCCCCCTGTCTCCCAGTGTCCCCCTGTCTCCCAGTGTCTCAGTGTCCCCATGTCTCCCCTAGTGTCTCATTGTCCCCCTGTCTCCCAGAGTCTGTGTCCCCATGTCTCCCTTAGTGTCTCAATGTCCCCTTGTCTCCCAGTTTCTCAGTGTCCCCATTTCTCCTCTAGTGTCTCTTTGTCCCCCTGTCTCCACTAGTGTCTCAGTGTCCCCCTGTGTCCCAGTGTCTCAGTGTCCCCATGTCTCCACTAGTGTCTAAGTGTCCCTCTGTCTCCCAGAGTCTGTGTCCCCGTGTCTCCTCTAGTGTCTGTGTCCCCCTGTCTCCCAATGTCTCAGTGTCCTCATGTCTCCTCTTGTATCTGTGTCCCCATGTCTCCCCTAGTGTCTCAGTGTCCCCCTGTCTCCCATTGTCCCCATGTCTCCCCTAGTGTCTCAGTGTCTTCCAGGATCCCCCAGTCCCTATGTCTGTGTGCCCTAGTTTCCCCATATCTCTGTGTCCCCCTATGCCCTCTGTTACAGACTGCCCTACCATTTGCACCCCACCCCCCTTCCCTGAGCTGTAGGCTGTCTTTGCACACTGGTAGCTGCTGTCTGGACACTCTTTAGCTGCTCCCCCGCGAATCAGTGAGTGGAGAGAGACAGGGAGGGAGATACTGTAACTTCCTATCCCTGTCTCTCTCTCCACACACACAGCGCCACCTACAGGCCAGCGCCAACATTGCATCTAATCTCAGTTTATACTGAAAAAAATACTGACTTTGCATTGCCAATATTACTGCAATACCGGTACTGGCCAGGCAGCCTCAAACACCGGCTGTGCAGGTAAAAACCCCTAGTTTCAGATCCCTTGCCATGTATTCTCCAATCTCATCAGGTATTATAGAAGAAGACTCAGATGTTATCTTGGCAAAGACAAGAAGCACAAAGTATGGACTAAAAGGGTGTCAATATTAGTGGATGGCACTGTATACTGTGCATTACCCAAGCATTGCCGTGGTATGTTAACTAATGGTATCTGATTGCTGCCGTCATGGACAAACAAGAATAAACCTGACAGTGAACAAATAATCTTAAAAATCAACTCAGTGATTATTATCTCTTTCTAATTACTTGATTTTCCTTTTACTATAAGAAGCAGCAGGATTGTTTCAGTATGTTTGTCTGTCTCTAAACATCCAGTGATTTATAAAGACATATTACTAAATGGTGGAAAAGGTTGGTTACATTTTTTTTTACTAACTTAGGACAAAATGGCGTCCTAAAGTCTGAACACCAGATTCACTCAATATGGGTAATTGGTCATTTATTAAAGAAGCATTGTGTATGAGAATCAATATGTTCCATTTCTAACAAATTGTCAGTTTGCAAAATCTCATAAAGACAAAGTTCATAGATTTAGAAATACAACTTTCATTCTAAAAACTTTTAATATTTGCATATGCCCATAACACGGTGACCCTAACGATATCCAAATACCCCAAACCAGCATGGAAGAGATGCCCACTAACAATAGTTAAATGATAAATAACTAGGTTTTACCCAACTGCATCAATCCAGGAAGAACCATGACATAGGCACAAGGAACGTCTTAGAATAGAGTTTAGCTTGTGTACGTTATCAGCAAACATCATTAATATTTTATTACCATTTTATGCATGATGACATCTTCCTATCTGACATTTCTTACACCTAGAAAATGTATTATCAATTCCCTCAAATCCCTCTTTGTGCAGGATCCCACCAAATAATTATTCTAACATACAAAATACAAAACAAAATACAGGATGCACCGAAAGAAACAGACAAAATTAAAATAAAAGCAGTAAACCAGTGAATCTGATTTGGTATAAACCATCTGCCATATTGTGTCAGTCCCCCTTGTGCTGCCAAAACAGCTCTGATGTGTTGAGGCATAGACTCCACAAGACCTCTGTCCCATGATATTTGGAACTAAGGCATAATCATCAGATCCTTTAAATCCTCAAAGTTGCATGGTGGGGCCTCAATGGATCAGATTTGTTGTTCCAGCACATCCAACAGGTGCTCAATTGGACTGGAATCTGGGGAATTTGGAGGCCAAGGCAACATCTTGAATTATTTGTCATGTTCCTCAAACCATTCCTGAGCAATTCTTGCAGGGTGGCAGAGTGCATTTTCCTGCTGAAAGAGGTCACTGCCATTGTGGCAAACCCTGCCACTGGAACTGATCATTCTGTGTGAATGAGGTACTTTCACCAAGGGAATAACTAACCGAATGGACCTTCCTGTTATATTGCTGTTTTTAGGCGAATGACCGAAACTACCGAACAGGAGACCACCCCGGGGTGGTCGTGTGTTTCCAATTAGCTGAACGATACAATGTTGCGAGGGAATTAAGTGCCTGTATGTGTGGCCGCCATTTCGCATACCGAACATGTGGCGGCGGCCATCGTACGCACGAACAGCGGTACTTGGTTGTCGAACGCCTGGAACTCAAACCGGGAATTCGACTAACCAAGTACCGCTGAGACCGACAGCATGCTCCGACAGCACGAATCAAACACACGAACTCCCCGGCGAGGGGATTCATGCGAAGGCTTGCAATCGCATGGATGGCTAGGTTATTCGTTATTTTTAATTCACTGAAATAGACCGACCGCAGGGCCAGAATTCATGGAACTGTTTTCGGCTACTGAGTCCCTGCGGTCGGTCAAAACTTTAACTGTTTGTAACTCCCGAACCCCTGGTCCGATCTGGGTGAATTTCGAGTATGTTGCTCACCCAGATCAGGTCTACCAGGGGACCCATTATTTGTCCCCGTACCCCCTATATTTAGGGGACATCTAGAAAGTGGGGAAAACTCTGTCCCCACTAATCTGTTTAAGGGCTAATCTAAGGGGAGGAGAGGGAGGGGAGGTGACCAGGTTACAATTGGCTACTGTAATAATTATGAAAGTTACCTTCCTTGCATGGGAGAAATGCATAAAAGCAGATTTGTGAATAAAGCTGACAGTTGACTCCCAGACTATGTGTCGTCTAGTCCTTGGGGAGGTGGATTATGCTGTGTTCCTGTGATTTCGTATGCTGAGTCTTTGTTCCCAGCGGAGAGCCATTGGATTAACCCCTGCTCCTCCGCTACAGCCATCAGGGAACACCATTGCCATGAAGGGGTTACGTGGTCTGCAACAATCTTTAAGTAGGTGGTATGTGTCCACATGAATGCCATGACCCATGATTTCCCCTCAGAACATTGCCCAGAGCATAACACTTCCTCCACTGGTCTGCCTTCTTCCCATTGGTCTGAATTCTGCGGCCATCTCTTCCCCAGGTAATCATCACACACGCACGTGACTATCCATCTGATTTAAAAGAAAATGTGGTTCAGACAAGGCAACCTTCTACCATTGCTCCATGGTCCACATCTGAGACTCACGTCCCCTTTGAAGGCACTTTCAGCAGTGGACAAGGGTCATCATGAACACTCTTACCAGTCTGTTGCTTTGCAGCCCCATACACAGCAAAGTGTGATGTACTGTGTTCTCACACCTTTCTACCATGGTCAGCATTCATTTTTTCAGCCATTTGAGTGAGAGTAGCTCTTCTGTGTGATCCATCCAGTGGGTTAGCCTTTGCTCCCCACATGAATCAATGGGCCTTGGACGCCAATAACTCTGATGTCAATTCACCGGTTGTCCTTCATTACACTACTTTTGGTAGGTACTAACCACTGCATGCCGTGAACACCCCACTTGCTGTTTGGGAGATGCTCTAACCCAGTCATCATCAAGCTGCGGAGATATAGCTCTTGTGAAAGCCACTCAGATCTTTTCGCTTGCCCATTTTTCCTGCTTCCAACACATGAAATTCAAGAACTGACTGTTCACAAGCTGCCTCATATATCCCACCCCTTGACAGGTGACATTGTAATGGAATAATAAATGATATTCACTTCACCAGTTAGTGGTTTTAATGTTTTGGCTGATCAGCGTATATAGCGCCAACATTTTCTGCGGTGCTTTTCAGTGGTAGAAAGCGGGTATTTACAGATGAAGATATCCCTGCTCAGCTTGCAATCTGTGGGAGAACAATTCAGCCAAATGTGTTCACAGATTTTAGTGTTTGAACATTTTCTCAAGTTGATTACACGGTTCGTTTAATAAAGGGTTAAATGAAATCACAAAGGGGTTAAATGAAATCCTTGCATTTAAGGTATTTTCTCATTTGTGCGCTGCACTCCGCGGCAGATCCAGCGAAGAAAGAAGAAGAACTGGAGATTGTTGGGATAATAATGCTCGGAGTAATGATTTCCCTGGAGATTATCTGATCTATGGCCACAAGCAAAGCGAAAATGCTGGAAAGTAACATAACATTACCCAGGAGTACTTAACAGAGCCAGAATGCATCGGCTCAGTGTCAGAACGAGCCTATCACACCCATCATTTAAGGTAAAAGAGTTATGCCGAAGTACAAGAGGGGAAAGTAAAATTCACATTTTAAATTAAACAGCTGAAAGGTATGATTTAACAATTCTCAAAACTCAATAAGCTAAAGATAAACAGCAAATTACATGACTCAATGTCGAGAGGAAAACATATTCCATCGATCCCAGCTTCAAAAATTAATCTGCCTCCATATGACCTCTACCCCCGTCCAAGAGCTGATGAAGAGGAGAGGAATATACTTCACCAATGTTCTGCTTCACCTTCCGGCTAGGTCCTTATTACAATCCCCTCAGAGACATTTCAGCGTCAAGCACCTCTCGTGTTGGCATTGCAAAATTAAATTGGGATCAATACTTTCCAAAATAATTGGGGGGAAATGTTCAGAAGCTGGTTCAGTACACAGCCTTGCCATAAACATGTAAAACTTATTTATCTTGTTGGAAAGTTCCTGGGGTTACCCTCAAGGATACACAAGTTCAAAGGGGTCTCTTGGTAATGGGGAGCAAAGAATGTTTAGATTACATGGTGAGCGCCTTTTTAGCTCAGATAACAATAAAAAAATTATCGAGAGCTTCCATAGTGCTGTTTGTTGCTTTTTAACCCCATAAAAGCAGAACTGGAGTTCCCGCTGTAACATTGTGTGCATAATTTGCATTCTAATGCACGTCGCTAGTACGAATGGTGGAAAAAGCGAGTGTGCGCATCGACTTTACCAGCAATATGCATTCATTTCAGAGGAAGATAATTTCAGGGTAAAATAAATCCTTGAATGATTAATTGTCCAGATTTTAACGCTGGTAGCACCTGTCACCTATGGTCAAAAAGATCTTAAAATGTATCCGCACGAAAATTGTTCCTTCCAGCACCACTTTCTATGATAATTTTATTCCCCTGCCTTTAATATTAATGTAAAGGATCCTTGATAAAGTGGTGTCTAAATAATTTTAGGGTCTTTTTAAAATGCTGGCATATGATTTTGCCATTTCTACACAACATTATTCAAATGTTTCCGGATCTGCGAGGCCTCTATTTAGAGAGTTGTTATACGGTCTGACCGTGACTAACGCGGGCATTGCATGGGTTACCATAGTGAATACAAAAAATGTTTAACCCCTGCTGCCCCAGAGGGGGCTTTTATTAAAAAAGCAGAAGGAAGACTTTTTGTTTAAGTTTTTAGCCCTTCAAAAAGGAGATTTATATCAGTGAGTTACTTTGCAAATAAAATCTGGGAATTGTTTAAACATTTCGATGGAGTCTGTACATAGCAGCGTGTGCAGATTTTCTACATTATGGTAATTTTTAGACAAACAAATACTTAGCGGGGGGTGTGAAGCGTTAACACAAAATCCACTCGTTTGCGATTTCGTGAGTCACAGCCAGAAGCTTATATAAGCCCAGAGAGGTATGATTAACACGCGGGGACTCACTTTATTGCACTTATTTTATTTCTCACAAATGCAATCTTTATTATGCTCTAAAATGTATATTACTTAGCCCAGAGTTAACACCTGAGCCAGTACATAGTCATTTTGAAGGGTATTTATAATTTCTTTTGAATTATAGTCAAAAGATAATATTTTTAAAATTTTATCGCACAGGATTTGTTTTTTAACCCTCATTTCCTGCATAATTAGATGTCTGTGTTACGGTTCCCACTCTATGTGTCTGTGTTCAAGGAAGACCAGTATTATATCTGCCGTTTTTATTTCCTGTTTTAGTGGACATACAGCCACATGTCTACCCGGGGTACCTACCCTACAAACAGATGGGTATTATTTCAATATATTTTAATTCCTTTTCAGAATAATTGGACATTTTTTAATTTGCGGAGGATAGGAGGGAGAGTTGGTCTCCTACAAGCTGCGGAGATATAGTTAGTGTGGGGATGGATGATAAGTATTTTATCTCATCACTATGAATTTATAAGGATCGCAATCTAACATTATTACTCAGATTCTAAAGTGCGACATATTCCATAGCGCTGTACAATGTGGATTGTGTAATGACGTTTGAGCACCAGAGCCATAGGGAGGATTTGAGTGAAAATAGCAGAGAGTAGCAAAAGATATATGCGGGCATTTCATTTTAATTACTTTATTACTACTGAAGGCGATGTCCCTACTGAACTCGCATGCGCGAGAGTACCGCATTGAGGTCTACAGGCGAGCTTGACACTTCTATATTGCAGAAGCTCTGCCCAGTGTCTAGAAGTGTCCGGCGTCAGAGATATAAAGAGATAAAGTACTCCCTACATTGTCTCTGTTTATCTCTTGACTGGACTGGAAGTGACAGTCATTTTGAGAATTTCATGAAGATTCTATCTTTATGAAATACTAATTTTTCAGGGCAGTGACAGTGCCACTTGAAGTGGTTATAGTGCTTGGAGTGTGCTAATACCATTCCTCCATTGTGTGTTAAACTGTTTTAGATAGTTAAATACTAAAAGAGAGTCCCCAGCAGCCCATCCTGTCAGACTAAATATAAATATATACTCTGTATATGCAGCCATTATCTTTCCTGGTTGATTTTACGTTAATCCACAATGCGATTTCATGCCGACTAATAATTGTTAATTAGGTAAAGGTTGTGCGCCAGGCTCCTGAGCTCCGTGATGTCTCCAAGTGATGATTACTGTGCAGCGTGGACATTGCGCACTTTCTGGGCTATCATTTCTGACCCCTTTTGCAGCTCACAGTACAGTGAAGCAATGCAGGATGGAGATTTATGTCAGGCTGGTAGGAGACCCTATTATATCTTATTACTTCCTGCTAAGAGGAATAGATCGCTAGAACTCATTATACTAAACATTAATCTTACCAGCATTCATTATATAGTCTGTGATCTCTTTTAAATGCTCCATTACTTAATCTGGCCTTGCACAGAATTATCATAATTGATTATCTTTAATATGCAATCCACTGTATTTATTACAATTATACTTCAAAGCTTCTAATTATTGTTCTGTACTCACAAGCTGGATTAGACAATATTTTCGTTGAAAAGCTGACAAATTAAATGAACACACTTTGTTCTTTTGTAGGAAATTTACATATAATTAATTCTCTTATACAAGGAAACAATTAACCAATATTGAATATTAGATCAAATGTAGGGATTCAGCATTATGTATTTCATCAGCAATCAAAGAGAAAGGGTACGTGAAAGGTTAAGCTGGATAAACCCAAGTTTTTTATCAGCTATCTATCTATCTATCTATCTATCCAGCCGGATTAACATATGGGCTGATGGAGCTGCAGCTCCAGGCCCATGCCCAGGCCCATGGAATAGGCCCATTAAAAAAAAAAAATATATTTATATATATTTTTTTTTACACACACTACTCTTAGGTTTGCCACCTGACTGGTATTTTACTAGCACAGCCGGTATTTGAGGCTGCCTGGCCGTGCCGGTATTGCAGTGATACTGGCAATACAAATGCAGGTATTTTTCTCAAAATAAATGGAGATTACTCTACAATACCAGCACCAGCCAGTAGGGGTCACTGTGTGTGGAGAGAGGCAGGGATAGGAAGTTACAGCATATCCCTCCCTACCTCTCTCTACTACTTACTGATCTGTGGGGGAGCAGCAACACTGCACAGAGTCCATACAGCAGCTCTACAGCTCAGGTAAGTGAGGGATGGGGACACTGGGGGACACATGGGGACACTGAGACACTAGGGGACACTGAGACACTAGGGGACATATGGGGACACTGAGACACTAGGGGACACAGACTCTAGGGGACACATGGGGACACAGACACTAGGGGACACTGAGACACTAGGACACATGGGGACACAGACACTGGGAGACCTGGAAACACTGAGATACTTGGGGACACTGGAAAACATGGGGACACTGAGACACTAGGGGACACTGGGACACATGGGGATGCTGTGAGACATTGGGAGACACTGAGACATTGGGACACGGAGAAACTATGTCCCCATTTCTCCCAGTGTCCCCATGTCCCCCATCCAGTGTCGCTAGTGTCTCAGTGTCCCTAAGTCACCCAGTGTCTGTGTCCAGTGTCTCTCAGTGTGCCTAGTGTCCCCATGTGTCCCAGTGTCCCTATATGTCCCAGTGTCCCCATGTCTATGTCCACAACTGTCCCCAAGTCTCCCAGTGTCCCCATGTCTCTGTGTCCCTAGTGTCTCAGTGTCCCCAAATGTTTCAGTGTCCCTATGTCTCCCAGTGTCTGTGTTCCTACTGTCTCAGTGGTCCTAGTGTCCCCATGTCTCCCAGTGTCCCCATGTCTATGCTCACAACTGTCCCCATGTCTCCCAGTGTCCCCAAGTCTCCCAGTGTCTGTGTTCCCATGTCTCTGTGTCCCCAGTTTCCCTAAATGTCTCAGTGTCCCCATGTCTCTCAGTGTCCCCAGGTGTCTGTGTCCCCATGTCTCACTGTGTCCCCAGTATCCTAGTGACATGGGGACACACTGAGACATTGGGACACTGGGAGAAATAGGGACACTGGGAGAAATGGGGACACTGACACTGTGATACATAGGGACACTGAGACACTGGGTGACTTGCGAGACTGAGACACTGGGTGCAATCCATCTATACAGCAGAATCAAACTGTGAGTAGTTTGTTGGTGATTTTACAGAATTTTCTCTGATGTCACTCCTTGTGATTATATAAATGATTAAGGCTGGTATTTTTTTCCAAGAAAGGTGGCAACCCTAACTACTCTTCACATACTCTTGCTTGAAGGAGCACTATAGGGTCAGGAACACAATCATGTATTTCTGACGCTATTATGTTAAAACCAACACCCTGGCCCCTTCTTGCCTCCCTAGGTATAGCAAAATATAACTTGTATTCAAGTCTGCAGCTGCTGGCTCTGAATTGACTGTCTGCTGACATCATCAGAAGTGGTGGTCTGAGCAAATTACAATACTTCCCCATAGGATTGGCTGAGACTATCAACTAGGCAGATCAGGGGCAGAGCCAGCACAAGTCCAACATAGCCCTGGCCAATCAGCATCTCCTCATAAAGATAAATTGTATCAATGTATCTCTATGAGATAAGTTCAGTGTCTGCATGCAGAGGGTGGAGACACTGAATGGCAGTGCTGCACACTAGGCCCTGGGGAGTCAGCACAGCTAAACGTACAAGGGCACATGTATGAGTGTGGGGATGGTGCTAGTGATTGGCTGTATGTGTTTGGGGGAGTGGCTATATGTGTTTGTAGTGGGGCAGGGATCATCTTACCTCAGTGCCTTTTGGGATTCTGGCCAGCAAACACCTCCCTTGCCTCTGCGCTCCTGTTTGTCCTGGGCCTGCATGCTTTTCCTGCTTGAGGGATGGATATTGAAGGCATCCTGTCTGCCCTCAGAACTGCTGCTACACTGGATGGCGGTAGGCACTTGAGGGAGCAATATGCTCACCTCCAACCTGTGGCCGCCGGTGTGGGTTCACCCACCCCCGCGGTCAGGCCTCTCCTGGGGCCTCCCACGCGGCTACTGCCCCTGTAGGCCGCAGGAGCACAGGCCGGCGCTCCCGCCTGCCTGCTCGTCTGAGCCCTGATCCCTTACCTCGGGCCCGGTATAGGAGCCGGAGCCCAGGTCCGAGGCACCACCAGGCCCGTGTGTCAGCTCCATCTGACACGCGGCCTGCATCTACTGCTGCCCCCCGCGCACCTCCCGGCCGTGGACAGCAGGCCAGGGGTGCCAGAACACCTGCTGAGCATCCTGGGGGGTCTGGGAGGCCTTCCCAGCCCCCACGTGGTCGGCCCACCGGCGGATCCAGAGCAGGGCCGGTGGTGGATCTGGCTGCTGTGGCTGCAGTTCCTGGGACCATCCAGCAGATGGCGCCTGGTGCTGCTGCAAGGCTGAGCAGTGCTGAAAATGAAGTTAACTCTGTCCTGCCTGGATCATCTTCGTATCCTTTGCCGCGGGAGGTTCCTCGGGCATCGGCTAGTGAGTTTATTAATTTTTCTTCTTCTTAATCTGGGGGTTCCTCGCTGGGGGGGTTTCTGGCAGGGCTTAGGGGTTTTCTTGATCACTGGGAGCAGGGTGCGTAAGCAGGTAGGGTCCCCCTATTAGATGGTCAGCTTCGGTCAGTGTGGTCCTCAGCGCTGCAGCCACAGGGGGTTCTAGCGGTTCCTGGGGTCGCAGTGTCCCCCTCCTCCGGGTTGGGTGGCCAAACTGGCACCCCTGCTATGGCATCGGGTGCCTCGGCACTGGCGGTGGCTGGGGGGTCCCTGGCATCGGGTGACCCCCCGGGTGTTGCGGACGTTGCGCGTGGGTCCACCTATATGTGTTGGTCAGGGCCCTTGGGTGTGCACTTGAAACAGGAGGTTCGGGAAAAAATTTGGAGGGGTGAATTTGTTGAGATTTTCTCCCTCCTTCCTATGGAGGAGGCTCCTCCTTTACTGGATAAGGATAGGAAAGAATCCGACAAAGACAGCCCCTACCCCTGTCTCGGATGCATCAACCTCCAATATAAAAGGTTTACTGGTGTCAAGATGTTTTAGTATGTCCGCAGAGGCAAATCTTTGTTTAAGAGTCTCAAAAGCATTCACAGCCTCTTTGGACCATACCGTGCTACTAACCCCTTTGCGAGTCATATTTGTGATTGGGGCTATTACAGAAGAAAATCCCTTGATGAATCTTCTGTAATAGTTGGCAAAACCAATAAACCTTTGAATGGCTTTTAAACCAGAGGGTAATGGCCAGTGTAGTACAGCCTCTAGTTTTTTAGGATCCATTTGAAATCCCGATGCAGAGATGTTGTAACCCAAAAAGTGGACTTCAGGCTGGTCAAATATGCACTTTTCTAATTTACAATAAAGTTTATTTTTCAACAACGTCTGCAGAACCTGTTTCACATGGGAGTGGTGAGTTTGAAGATCAGGGGAATACACCAAAATATCGTCCAAATAAACCAAGACAAATGAGTAAATGAATTCCCTGAGTACATCATTTATAAAGTCTTGGAATACGGCCGGGGCGTTGCATAACCCAAATGGCATTACCAGATATTCATAGTGTCCACTACGGGTATTAAATGCCGTCTTCCACTCATGATTCTCTTTAATTCTAACCAAATTGTAAGCGCTCCTAAGGTCAAGCTTAGTAAATACTTTAGCTCCCTGAAGTCTATCGAACAATTCGGAAATGAGTGGATAGGGTATGCATTTTTTACAGTGATTTTATTAAGTGCCCTGTAGTCTATGCAAGGGCGTAACTCACCACCCTTTTTCTCAACAAAAAAGAATCCTGCACCAGCTGGTGAGGATGACTTTCTTATGTGCCCTTTGCTCAAGGATTCTTTGATGTATTCCTCCATTATTTTACTCTCCTGGGGAGATAAGGCATAAACTGCCCCCTTAGGTGGCATAGCGCCTGGAAACAGGTTAATGGCACAGTCATATGCTCTGTGGGGAGGCAATACATCGGATTGAGCCTTGTTAAACACCTCCTGAAGTTCTCGGTATTGTATGGGAACTCCAGGAGTTTGGGGAGTGGTAGTGGGAAGGTCAATAGTATCCAATCTCTTTAGTACTGGTTTTATACATCTCCCCATACACTCTTTACCCCATTCTAATATCTCCCCATTAGCCCAGTCAATATAGGGATTGTGCTTACTCAGCCACGGAAACCCTAATATGATAGGACATGATGGAGAAGTAATAACCTGAAACGTCATCTCCTCCCTATGGGAGGCCCCAATGGAGATCGTAATAGGGACAGTTTCGTGGGTTATAAGCGGTTGTGTGAGTGGTCTACCATCAATAGCCTCTACAGCTAGCGGCGTAGGTCTCTCCCTGACCGGTATCTCATTACCCCTAATAAACTGGACATCAATAAAATTTCCAGCAGCACCTGAGTCCATTAGGGCACTGCAAGAAAACTTCTTGTTATCAAGGGAAATAGATACCTCAAGGAGGAATCTACTTTTGTTTTTGTTAGAGGACAACTCCATCACACCTAAGATCTGTCCCCTTAAGGTTCTTAGGTGCGGAAGTTTTCCGGACGCACTGGACAATTAGTTATCATATGTCCCTTTCTACCGCAATATAGGCATAACCCCTCCCTTCTCCTATACTGTTTTTCGGCCTCTGACAGTCTAGTGACCCCCAACTGCATAGGTTCGGGTTCGGACTGTACAGGGAGGTTAGACAAAACAGGTTTAGAGAATTGAGGTGCTAGGGACATAGCCGTACGTCTGGTCTTGCTTCTGGTGACTTCTCTGAGTCTTAACCTATTATCAATATGCATGACAAACATAATAAATTCGTTAAGACTCTTAGGTAATTCTTTAGCGGCTATCTCATCTAGTATAGTCTCTGAGAGACCCTTTTTGAATGCTGAGATTAACCCATTGTTAGTCCAGTCTACCTCGGAAGCTAAGGTACGGAATTCAATAGCATAATCCGAGATAGACCGGTTACCTTGTCTGATGTGCATTAGGGCAGTGGAGGCGTCATCCTCTCTACCCAATGGCTCAAACGTGAGCTTGAATTCGGCAAGGAATTCCTGGTAATTATGAGCTATGCTCCGATTACTCTCCCACAACGGATTAGCCCAGGCAAGGGCCTTGCCCTTTAATTGATTCATTAGATAACCAATTCTTGCTCTGTCCGTGGGGAATGACCCTGGTGAGGCCTCAAAATGGTACTCCACCTGATTAAGAAAACCCCTGCATTCCTGGATATTGCCATCAAACTGTAGGGATGGTGATAAGGAGATGCAAGGAGTCCTATTAACAGTGGGTGGAGGTACACAGGGTAGAGGTGCTATAGGAGGAGACGCTGCAGGCTGCAGATGCTCCGTTCTAGCGAGAAGCGTACTTAAAGCCTGAGTGAATTGATCCATGCGGTGATCATTCTCCTCTAATTTCCTCTCGCAAGCAGCTATGTGCTGACACAGTTCTACAGGATCTATGGCCCTGTCGTAATGTCAGGATTACTGTTTGATCCAGCACGTAGAACTGTACAGCACGGATGACAAATAAGTAACGTATTACCGGTCCTTAGAATGGCCGGATTTAACGTACAAAGAATAGTCAAAAATACTAGCCGAGGTCAGGGAACACAGAAAGGGACACAGCGATGAGGAAAGCCAGGAGTCAGGATACCAGAATATAGAGAAGTCAATAAACAAAGCCAAAGTAAAAAACCAGGTAGAAAACTATAAACAGGAACGCGCTCTCAGACAACCACAAGGGAAACCACGACAGGGCACTGAGCAGGCTGAGAACTGGGCCTAAATACCCCTCCTTTAGTTCTGATAGGCTGTAACCGGCCTTTGACCCCAAAGTCAGTTACCAGGTTTCATTTGCATAATTGCTGCTCAGCATTAACCCTTCTGTGGATTAGGTTGCTGCTCGGCACAACTTTTCCTGTGTGGACAGTAAATGTCATTAATCACTTTTCTCTAAGCGGATGAATACATGACACCAGGTTTCATTTGCACAATTACTGCTCAGCATTAACCCTTCTGTGGATTAGGTTGCTGCTCGGCACAACTTTTCCTGTGTGGACAGTAAATGTCATTAACCACATTTCTATAAGCGGATGAATATGTGACAGATACCAATACAGGAATTACTATTAAAATACACTATGTTGGAATGGTTACAGTAAAGATATACATTTAACATATCCCCAGATAGCTCAGGTCTGAGCGCACATTATTAAGCGATTGGCGCTCAGACTACACGAATACAGTTCAATCGCCATGGAGCCAAAGTGTCCACAAAGTCAGTTCTCATACGAATGAGCTCCATGGGATTCCTATCTGGGGTATGGTGTAGTCAGGTACAACTACCGAATACGTGTACGTCCACCGTTCGTGTACGTTCCACCGTTCGTGTACGTTCGTGTACGTCCACCGAACAAGAAGGGAGGTCGGCGGCTTCAGCAGTGTTCGTGCCAAACTGTGTCCGTTTTTAGTTCCATGAGTTAGGCGTCGAATATCGCTGTGCGTTCGCGTGTTTAAAATGGCCGCGACCTCGTGTTCGGTATACGAATGGCGGCCACCCAGTATTCGTCAATTAAGCTGCGGTTAACCGCAGCTTCTGGGAGGCTAATTGCCGGCACACTCCAGCTCCCAGGTGGTCTAGTCATTCATGCGGTTGTTCGGTAGATTGAATCTACCGAACACCGGGCAGAAAAGCACGAATAAGTCTTTTCTGCAGGGGAAAAGAGGTCTTTTAACATGGGGCCATAATCCAAAGGCAGCAGGCAGGCAACCAGGCTTCTCCAATGCAATGTGGCGAGATTGCTCTCGTCACAAACATACTATCTATATATACATACTATATATATAAACATACTATCTATATATAAACATAATATCTATATACACATACTATCTATATATACATACTATATATATATACATACATATATATATATATATATATATATATATATATATATATAAACAAATATCCATATAATCATAAGGATGAAAAAATACCTCCAGGAAGGCCCATTCTTTCAGGAATTAATTCTGTTTTATCTAATTTATCTGAGTATTTAGACAGACATTCTCCTACAACCTTCAGTGAAATGCATGAGGTCTTATTTAAAAGATTCAATGACTCTCTGATCATCAGATACATTTTATTACACAAGGTATCAAAATCATTTTAACCAATAACTATTTTTGGTTTTTGGATTCTTTTTTATACAAAAACAGGGGACAGTTATGGGGACCAGATTTGCTCCCAGTTATGCCAACCTCTTTATGGCCGAGTGGGAATCCTCGGCCATCTTTGGAGGGTATAACTGGAATGCAAACTTGGTCACCTATTTTAGATACATCAACAATATGTTTTTTGTTTTTTTTTATCTGGGAAGGTTCTGAGGATTCTCTTAACCAGTTTTTACATCACTTAAATTCCAATGATCATGATATTATTTTACCTTGGGAATATAGCAAATTTGCTATTAATTTTTTAGATCTGGAAATTTTTATACATGAAAATCAGGTAAATACAAAAACCTTTTTCAAAAAAGTGTGTAACAATAATGCCATAGACATGTCAAGTTGTCATTGTAAACCATGGTTGCATGGAATCCCAAAGAGCCATTTTCTTCGCCTTTGAAGGAACTGTTCCCGTCTACATGATTTCGTCAAACAGTCACAAACACTCAAAAAGAAATTTATTTAAAAAAATTATCCAATCAAAAATTTAGATCAAACTTTATTAGAAATTAAAGACAGTAATAGAACAGATCTTTTAAAATATAAGAATAAAAACTCTTTCTCACTGCCAATATTTTTTTTTACTTTAAAAACAAAAGTAATGCTATGAAAAAAATAAATAAACATTGGCATATATTAAAACAAGATTTTTTTTAAATGGACTTATCCCAGGCAGACCCAATATTGTTTTTAGAGGGGCACCCAGTTTTAAATCCATTCTCACTAAAAACTTCACTAAGGAATACATTGCTCCCCCTCATTCCTTTTTTGTCTAAGACTAAACTTTTTTTTTTAAATGCAATAAATGTATAGTAGCACAAATTGCACTATTAAATCGAAAACGACAGTTTGAATCAATGATTACACAGAAAACTTATTTAATTAACGATTTCATTAGCTGTAATACTAAAAACATAATTTATCTATTGGAATGCCCATGCAGACTCCAATATGTTGGCATGACGACTAGATGTCTACAAGTAAGATTAGCAGAACATTGCACAAACATCACTACAGGATATGAAAATCATTTGCTGTCTAAACACTTTATTATGCATAATAAGAATCCCAAACCTCTTAAATGCATCGGGATTGACAAATGTGAAACTCCATAGAGAGGAGGTGACTTAAAGAAAATTATAGGGAGCAAAGAGATGGAATGGGTATTTAACGTAAAAACACTTGCCCCACAGGGATTAAATATAGAGTTTGACTTTTTAAATTTTTTATAAATATATATGTCCTAAATTTTTCCTCCTTATTTTTGAATTTGATAATTTTAATTACTGTATTAATTGTTGCTTTTTATTCAATATGTGTTATTTTAATTTTTATTCATAATTACAGTTGCTTTTATATTTGTATTCAAAAAAATTTGCACTATAAATATATATATTTTTAGATCAATATATTTCCCCAATTATTTACCTTAAAACTCAACTAGGTTTAATTGCCATTGTTTACTTTTTACTTAATCTGGTCCTATTCTTTGAATATAAGGGAGACATAAAATATAATGGATGCCCTGTCTGTTCCAGCCTGCAGGAGGTACAAGAATACACTATGCTGGAAACCCATCCCTCTATGATTGCACTGGCCGGTCTTGCCACACCTCCCCCATTATGACGCGGCGTTCCCATTTCCTCACAGTCGCATCATTGAGCATACGTACTGTAAAGAGGGACGCACGCGCACCCGCATCCCTTACAACACCTCCCCCCATTATGACGCGGTGATCCCATTTCCTCACAGAGTCATCATTGAGCATACGTACTGTGAAGAGGGACGCACGCACACTCACATCCCTTACAACACCTCCCCCCATTATGACGTGGCGATCCCATTTCCCTTACAGACGCATCATTGAGTATACGTACTGTAAATGGGATCGCCCCCCATTATGACGCGGCGATCCCATTTCCTCACAGACGCATCATTGATTATACGTACTGTAAAGACGTACTGTGATATACGTACTGCATACGTACTGTGAAGAGGGACGCACGCACACTCACATCCCTTACAACACCTCCCCCCATTATGACGTGGCGATCCCATTTCCCTTACAGACGCATCATTGAGTATACGTACTGTAAATGGGATCGCCCCCCATTATGACGCGGCGATCCCATTTCCTCACAGACGCATCATTGATTATACGTACTGTAAAGAGGGACGCACGCGCACTCGCATCCTTTACAAGTTATATGCGTTCCATCCATGATAACACCATGTGACGCAGAAATATAGTTGCACATCACGTGACTGCACTCATACAAGCTCCCACTATTATTTTAATCTTCGTTTTTGCAAAATTATTGTTGTATGTTCTTTTTTAATTATAATATGTGTTGTTCAGCTATATATATGAATGTTTAAAAGAGAACTTTGTATATATTTTTTCTGTCTCCCAATGATGACGTCATTTGGGCGCCAATTTCAAAAAATAATTGCAATAATCTCCCTACATATACCTCTTTATGTCAGGCTTACCACTTAACCCTTATTTCTACTTGAAGAAGCCCTGTGAGGCGAAATGTGTTTAGAAATGTTATATTGTTGTATTTCTATGCTTGGCGCGAGGGGATTTTGTGTGGCCACCGAATGTTGTGGCAGGATGTTGGCCTCTCGGTGACAGTAACCAGAAAAATAGGAAGGGAAGTGACAGGTGTGGCCCTCTCTATGATACAATGCGAGGCGGCTAGCTCACGAGTGGCCCGAGGGGTGTATGCCTCCGAGTGTGAGGCGGGGTGTTGGCCTCGCGGGACCACTAACCGAAGCATAATGCAGAGAAAAAAAGGGGGTAATACCTATTGGGCCCTAGAACCCTAATTGCCAGTACACTATTACTATTCCAGGGAAGGTAAGAGATGGATAACTACATGAGCCACTTGGCAACTAGCAGAGCCTCACCATTCACTAAAAAAACTAATCGTTTCGCCTTACGGCTTAGCTAGCAAGCCAGTACAAGACCCCTGGGTACAAATAATATTTGCAATCTTTATTGTTATTTAAGTTTTTCTCAAAAAGATGGTGAAGAATCACCTCTTCCTGGCCCCCCCGGCTAGAAGTGATACACCTTCAAGCAGAGGAGATGTGGCTCCGACCTAAGGAGGCGACAAATTCCCTACCCTGCCACAGAAAGGAAAGCAGAGTTATTCAAACTCCTCCATACATCAACGGACAACACGGAGGGAGGGGAAGGCCCAGCAACACCAACTCAGGTGACACCCAGGCCATGCTAGCCTCACTCATAAACTCATGAGCCAAAAAATGTACGACAGACTGGCAATCTCGAGTCGGTCACAGCCCTCACAAGGCTGGGCCTGACGCTACTGTACAACCAGCACCAACCGAAACTCAGTTACCTGGTACAATCAATTCTTGGTACAAGACGTTAACCCTGCACATATGATCCCGGCACATTGGGGAAACAAGGCATATATATGTATGATGATGTATCTATGATGGTCAGACCCAGGGATTCTAGGTAAATCGGGAACTGACCATCCCTTGGTTGTGTTGGCATCTGGAATATGTAGAGATGCTTATTTGTACAGGTACCCATACAGAAGGAATTTTCTCCCAAACAAACGGACGAGCACTTTCAGGCTCCAGGTACCAGCACCTCTGAACTACCAGAGACAATTGGTATGAGTAGTTGCATTGCATATAGACTGTTGCATATATGTTCAAATCATTCAGGGCACATGACAAACCATGTGTCCCAATACAACTTACAAATAACGTACTCACCATCTGTACACACCAATGCATTTTCAACACTACTGACTCATCACCCTTCCAGACTTGTAGTAGATTTACTAAGGCTTTGGAGCTTCAAAGGGCTCCCATACAGGTATCATAATAAACCCTCAAGGAATATAGCATGCCCTCACAGTCAGCACAACAGAACCGTCGGCTGTAAACACACTCATAGCCAAGATTTGCAGAGGGGTTTTTACTTGGGTTTTCCAATCTCCACCATTTACAGCATGGCACCAAACACACATTGGTATTGTCACAAGGGAATCTTCCCTTAAACAAAGACTAACCATAGACTTATTGGCACCACACACCTTCGCTACCCCAAGTCTCAAATCCCTCATACCCTCCGAGGAGTTTCCTTACTATACACACCATTGATCTACCTTTACAGCTATCACTCAAGCATGGGTTGAAGCTTCGTTAAGTAAGACCAATATCATCAACACAGTAAACGGCTACCATCTACCCTACAAACTGGCACTTACATGGCATAAAATGGGCAATACTTTCACCGCTAAAAGCAGCTGCTGTGGCATGGGGTAAATCATGGTCAGGGTCATCAATCCGTTGTTACTCAGACAACTAAGCACATGTCATATCATCAACAAATGCCACTCATCATCCATACGATCATGGTATTGCTGGGGAACTCACTTGGTTGGCCACTGTAGCGGAACGCCAATATTAAATCCATGAATTCCGCTGGTTCAGGAAGTAATCCACAGTCAAGCGCTGAAAAAAGCAAGGCAATATCCCAAATCTCCCAGTAACCGGACGAAACAGTTCTGAGAGTCAACTGAGGTCTTTATTTTCAGCTCCACAATTTATACAAGTCCCCATGCAAGGGGTTTCCTGAGTCCCCTCCCAGGGGCATTCCCAGAGTGGACTACATGGGGGACTTATTGTACAAGACATTTCTCCCAATTGTCGGTTCTGCTGCACGAGAGGGATCCTCCCACAGGAATGTACCGTTAAGTGGATTATCCCTCCGTGCAGCAGAACCGACAATTTATATTAAAATGTATAACTCTTTGAATATACGGTCTATTTGCACGAATGGACGTTCGGTAGATAGCTGGGGTCTGAGCGCATCATTCGTGAGATTACCGCTCAGATCCAGCTAAAACAACCGAACGTCGCACAAAAAACACATTTATTAGAATACATGTTTAAATGACCGATTGCCTTCCAGGGAACAAAGTACCGAATGGCACGGAACTCCCAAACGGCCTGGAAGCTCAGCGGTGTTCGTGCTGTCGAGTAGCCGTGTTTAGTACCATGCGCTCGACGACCTAACACTGCTGAGGGAACAAAGGATTCAAGATGGCTGACCGCCGCATGGTCGGTAGTCGAACGGTGGCCACCTCGGAGAGCCTCTAATTACCGATTGCAACATTGTTGCAATCGGTTAACAAGTGCCACACGTCTCTAAGTGTGTGGGCTATTACATGGGGGTATTTTCGGTTCACGAACGGCCCGCAAAAGTGCAGTTCGTGAAACGAAAGAAAATACAATACATACAGCTATCTGCATACGGCAGATAGCCAATACAGCAAATACATGTTAATTACAACCCGCATACATTCTACATAGTTAAGCACATATCCCACAACCATATAGGCAACCCTTAAAGGCACAGTCTCTTTATAGTGTCCAAGTGGCTATGTTTGCCACAGCCACTTACCACATTTCTTTTACTTTCATGTACCAGGAGGGGGTATACATCCCTGCCGACAATTGTCTCATTTATATTCCAGGCATGTTCATCATACGCTTCCTACAGCCGCCCATACAGTCACGGCCACTCTTTTGTTCCAGAAACAAAATCATGGATTAGACATACTCATGCAGCATAGCATGCACTATCCCACCTAGCACTTTCATCCCATACTTGTAGAACGCATAACACAGCTATTCACCTGGGTTTAAAGAATCTCATTGGAACACGACATAGCTCAACCTGTGTCATAACATTTCTCCTCGGTTTTGCTTAATTTTTTGCCACCTTAAACTAAAACCATCTCACACACCATTAATTATATATTTTACAGGCATTCAACAACACAGGATAACCTATGGCCAAAACTACCATAACTTCATGCTATCATACCAGACAAGAATATACTCAGAGGTTTTCAGGAATCCATCCCCCCACGTTCCTTTCAGAGATTACCAATAGCCATCCAACTTTTCCATCCTTATCGGACCTTTTAGAGCTACAACCATTCAATTATACTACCAAGTCGGCCATTACCAGCCATGCACATTGCCTTTTATGCCTTTCTCAGGCCAGAGAATCCACTACCATAACCACCACTCAGACAGATCATTGTCTTCAACGATCCCACGTATGTAAACACATATATCATTACCTATTGGCTCTACCACATTCCGAAACGAGTCAACACGCACCAACAGTAGAGATAACATACTATCCTACCCACAACAAATGGTGTCCAGTTGCGGTCCTAGATTCATACCTTCAAAATCCTTCAAGGAATTAAATACCGTAATGCATTTAAGGAAATGTCTGGTTAATTTGTATATATTGTTGACTGTATTAAATCTTTGATTATTCTTTTTGCCCTCTGTATTTACAGGCCTACCGTATCGTCGGTCTCGGCACACCACAACCGACTTGCTCCCTTTATACTATCCTACGCTTATGCTGGAACCTTACTCCATATACGGCTATTTGCCCCAAACACAAATATATATTGTGATAAAGTGAAGGCAGATAGGCCTTTTAACCCCAGGGGAAGTACGTGTAGCTTGTGTGTTGCACAACCCAAAGCTCTGTTTAGTTATGGGCCCCTGGGGTGGAGCATTTGGAGAGAAGGGTGGGCCAATGCTCCACTCCACAGTTTAGTGGTTTTCTGGGGAGACATAGATCCAGGCCAGGGTTTTTTTGGGATCGTCTCCAACCCACTGCTCAGCTGCAGTTAATGTGCTGTTGCAGTGGGAATAAACCCCTCCCTGCTAGGCAGGAAAAGGAGAGGGATTGCTGGCTTCCTCCCAGGAAGCAGGTAGGAGAGAGGCTGTTCTCTCCATATAGAGGGATTGCTGGCTTGGAGCACTGGGCGTGCAGAAAGGAAAGCAGTCAGGGCAAGGCTGGCTTGGAGCACTGGGAGTGCAGAAAGGAAAGCAGTCAGGGCAAGGCTGGCTTGGAGCACTGGGAGTGCAGAAAGGAAAACAACAGGCTAGCTAGCAGAGTGTTAACTAATAAGGTTGGTGCCATATGTTTTGTTAGTTTAACCCTGATAGAGAGGGACGTTCAAAGTGAGTTAGTGCTCAGACCGAGCTAGGTTTTTGTTTATAGGGTTTTGTGTTACATTTATGTTTTAATTTACTGCTGTATCCTGTGTGGATTTTCAAATAAAGTGCCTGGAGTATATGCAATTACAAGGACTGTGCATGTTTTTGCCCTAGAGGACCGTGCTACCTGCCGACAAGGATCACAATATATATATATTTATACACTTATATATATATATATGTATATATATATATATACACACAGTCCATAGATACATAATGTAGCAGACTTCATTCCCTTGCGTTCAGTTGTCTGTACCCCCTGGTTCATCTCCCGAATAGATGAATCACATAGATTTCAAGATCGGAGACAACATGGGTTTACTTCAGGGAGATCATGCCAAACTAATCTTATTGATTTTTTTGATTGGGTAACTAAAATAATAGATCAGGGTGGTGCAGTAGACATTGCTTACCTAGATTTCAGTAAGGCTTTTGAAATTGTTGCAGATAGAACCTTGTTCAGGAGCTTGCTCCCACCGAACGCCTTTCATTTCTCGCACGATTAACCGAACTTCGAAGGAAGTGGAAGTTCTAGCGGTGTTTGCGCCGTTGAGTGTTCAATTTGAGTTCCATGCACATGACGGCCTAACACAGCTCTATTTGTTTGCCGCTAAAGATGGTCGCCACCACGTGTTCGTTAATACGAACAACGACCACCCAGCCGATCAAGTTGCGGTTAAGCATAAGTCAATTGGGTTAATGAGCTGCACACTCTACTTACGGGTGGTTCAATGGTTCAGGAGTTGGTTCGGTAAGCAAACAAAATAAGTACAATCCGTTCAGTACATCTCCTGGACCGAATCTGGTGATTAAAAAGGCACAAACAGAGCCTTTTAACAGTCCTGAACCAGGGGCCATAATCTTAAGGTAGGAGGCTGTCCGGCAGACCCCTCAAACAGCCCGTGGTGAGGTTACTTTTGCAACAGCCACCATTGTTCCAAAGCTTGTCCACAGCTTGTCTCCCGAACACAGGCAGCGGTACATGATTGTTGAACACCTGGAACTATTTTTGCCCACGCGATCTCACGAACACGGGAAAATATTGTTTGGCTGTCCGCTCAACTTCCTGACAAACTAGACAAACAACGTTTCGGAGATAGGAACTACCGACTGGGGGAAGCATTCGCTCCCTAAAAGCCAGAGGGAGCGCTCATCGGTGTTCACACAGGAACCCTCAAAAGGAGACTGTCCGTTGTCCTAAGTTCTCTGGAACTGTTTTGGACCATCGTTTCATGGCCGGCCTGACAGAACTTTACCCAAATGGCGATTCCGTTCTACCAACTGATCTGAGCGCTATTTTGATTTGTTGGGCGGTCAGATTCGGGTTATTCGGGGATATAAAACTTGTGGGGTTCCTGTAAAATATGAATATGTTTTGAGGGTGTTTTATGTATGTTTCCTGTATTTTCCTGTAAGAGATTACTCAGTTTTGACTCAATTATCTCTCAGACACAGGGTGGGTCTTGTGTATATTTTGAATGGAGACTCCATGCTGGGGGTCTGTGCATAAAAGGCTGTTTTTGAGCTGGATAAATCCGTTGTACTCTCAGAACTGTGTGTCATCCAGTTACTAAGAAGGATAGAGCTATTCACATTTCAGCGCCTTGTTCCTGAGTTCCTGTCTTCACTGATCCAGTGGAGGAAAAGTCCTTGTCAGGACAAGTGCTGTGTTACACATACTATCTATATAAACATAATATTTGTATTTACAGAATATATATATATATTTTGCAATACACCGATTCTCTCATTTAGATTAATCTGAATAATTTTTCCAGAAAGATTAAATGAACAAAAGCCGTAACACTCCATGGACGAAATCCAAACTTAGATTTTCTATTGTCAAATCGATTCAGCACTAGTCTACCGCTAATTATTACACATTTGCATGAAAATCTGTCTAGTGTAGAATAAACCCTATTCTAGCTGTGACTCTTGTAATACTTGCCTTAACACCGATGCAGTAAGAGTCTTTTGAGAATCATAAAACTTGACTTTAGATCCTGAAACAAACATTTTGATACGAGTTGTGTGACAGTTTGGAGACCGATGTCGGCTGATTTCTAAGTTATTCTAAAACATTTCTGTAGCACAATTACTATGATTCAAATATGTCCATTTAATGGGTGGGAATCATGAGATGTGCCTGCTGCGGAATACAATTTAACTAAAAAAGAGTGAAAAGCGAACAGAATATTAAAAATCAGAGAGACGTGATGCATGCAAGCAAGCTTATTAATGAATCAATGATACGACCTACAAAACAAATAAACACTGTAACTTCATTATAGCATAGAACAAATATCAGAAAACAAACATCTGTCCCTTTAATTACACCTGTTACCTGCTACGATGTCTGTAACCTGAAATATCTGTCTATAGATACGTTACAGACACTCATACAGTGCTGTGTCCTTTTAATTGCACCTGTTAGCTGCTACGATGTCTGTAACCTGAAATGTCCGTCTATAGAGACATTACAGACACTCATACAGTGCTGTGTCCCTTTAATTACAGTTGTTACCTGCTACGATGTCTGTAACCTGAAATGTCTGTCTATAGATATGTTACAGACACTCATACAGTGCTGTGTCCTTTTAATTACACCTGTCACCTGCTACGATGTCTGTAACCTGAGATGTCCATCTATAGATACATTACAGATATTAATACAGTGTTGTGTCTCTTTAATTACACCTGGTACCTGTTACGATGTCTAACCCGAAATGTCTGTCTATAGATACGTTACAGACACTCATACAGTGCTGTGTCCCTTTAATTACACCTGTCACATGCTACGATCTCTGTAACCTAAGATGTCCATCTATAGATACATTACAGATATTAATACAGTGCTGAGTCCCTTTAATTACAGTAGTTACCTGCTATGATGTCTGTAACCTGAGATGCCCATCTATAGATACGTTTCAGATAATACAGTGCTGTGTCCCTTTAATTACACCTGTTACCTGTTACAGACACTCATACAGTGCTGTGTCCCTTTAATTAAAGTTGTTACCTGCTACGATGTCTGTAACCTGAAATGTCTGTCTATAGATACGTTACAGACACTCATAGAGTGCTGTGTCCCTTTAATTGCACCTGTCACCTGCTACAATGTCTGTAACCTGAGATGTCCATCTATAGATACATTACAGATATTAATATAGTGCTGTGTCCCTTTAATTACACCTGGTACCTGTTACACACACACATACAGTGCTGTGTCCATCTAATTACAGTTGTTACCTGCTACGATGTCTGTAACCTGAAATGTCTGTCTATAGATACTTTACAGACACTCATACAGTGCTGTGTCCCTTTAATTACACCTGTTAGCTGCTACGATGTCTGTAACCTGAGATGTCCATCTATAGATACATTACAGATATTAATACAGTGTTGTGTCTCTTTAATTACACCTGGTACCTGTTACGATGTCTAACCCGAAATGTCTGTCTATAGATACGTTACAGACACTCATACAGTGCTGTGTCCCTTTAATTACACTCATACAGTGCTGTGTCCCTTTAATTACACCTGTTAGCTGCTACGATGTCTGTAACCTGAAATGTCTGTCTATAGATACTTTACAGACACTCATACAGTGCTGTGTCCCTTTAAATACACCTGTTAGCTGCTACGATGTCTGTAACCTGAGATGTCCATCTATAGATACATTAGAGATATTAATACAGTGCTGTGTCCCTTTAATTACACCTGGTACCTGTTACACACACATACAGTGCTGTGTCCCTTTAATTACACCTGTTAGCTGCTACGATGTTTGTAACCTGAAATGTCCGTCTATAGATACATTACAGACACTCATACAGTGCTGTGTCCTTTTAATTACACCTGTTAGCTGCTACGATGTCTGTAACCTGAAATGTCCGTCTATAGATACATTACAGACACTCATACAGTGCTGTGTCCTTTTAATTGCACCTGTTAGCTGCTACGATGTCTGTAACCTGAAATGTCCGTCTATAGAGACATTACAGACACTCATACAGTGCTGTGTCCCTTTAATTACACTTGTTACCTGCTACGATGTCTGTAACCTGAAATGTCTGTCTATAGATACTTTACAGACACTCATACAGTGCTGTGTCCCTTTAATTACACCTGTTAGCTGCTACGATGTCTGTAACCTGAGATGTCCATCTATAGATACATTACAGATATTAATACAGTGCTGTGTCCCTTTAATTACACCTGGTACCTGTTACACACACATACAGTGCTGTGTCCCTTTAATTACACCTGTTAGCTGCTACAATGTTTGTAACCTGAAATGTCCGTCTATAGATACTTTACAGACACTCATACAGTGCTGTGTCCCTTTAATTACACCTGTTAGCTGCTACGATGTCTGTAACCTGAAATGTCCGTCTATACATACTTTACAGACACTCATACAGTGCTGTGTGACTTTAAATACACCTGTTAGCTGCTACGATGTCCATCTATAGATACATTAGAGATATTAATACAGTGCTGTGTCCCTTTAATTACACCTGGTACCTGTTACACACACATACAGTGCTGTGTCCCTTTAATTACACCTGTTAGCTGCTACGATGTTTGTAACCTGAAATGTCCGTCTATAGATACATTACAGACACTCATACAGTGCTGTGTCCTTTTAATTACACCTGTTAGCTGCTACGATGTCTGTAACCTGAAATGTCCGTCTATAGATACATTACAGACACTCATACAGTGCTGTGTCCTTTTAATTGCACCTGTTAGCTGCTACGATGTCTGTAACCTGAAATGTCCGTCTATAGAGACATTACAGACACTCATACAGTGCTGTGTCCCTTTAATTACACCTGTTAGCTGCTACGATGTCTGTAACCTGAAATGTCTGTCTATAGATACTTTACAGACACTCATACAGTGCTGTGTCCCTTTAAATACACCTGTTAGCTGCTACGATGTCTGTAACCTGAGATGTCCATCTATAGATACATTAGAGATATTAATACAGTGCTGTGTCCCTTTAATTACACCTGGTACCTGTTACACACACATACAGTGCTGTGTCCCTTTAATTACACCTGTTAGCTGCTACGATGTTTGTAACCTGAAATGTCCGTCTATAGATACATTACAGACACTCATACAGTGCTGTGTCCTTTTAATTACACCTGTTAGCTGCTACGATGTCTGTAACCTGAAATGTCCGTCTATAGATACATTACAGACACTCATACAGTGCTGTGTCCTTTTAATTGCACCTGTTAGCTGCTACGATGTCTGTAACCTGAAATGTCCGTCTATAGAGACATTACAGACACTCATACAGTGCTGTGTCCCTTTAATTACAGTTGTTACCTGCTACGATGTCTGTAACCTGAAATGTCTGTCTATAGATACTTTACAGACACTCATACAGTGCTGTGTCCTTTTAATTACACCTGTTAGCTGCTACGATGTCTGTAACCTGACATGTCTGTCTATAGATATGTTACATACACTCACACAGTGCTGTGTCCCTTTAATTACACCTGTTAGCTGCTGCGATGTCTGTAACCTGAAAAGTCCGTCTATAGAGACATTACAGACACTCATACAGTGCTGTGTCCCTTTAATTACAGTTGTTACCTGCTACGATGTCTGTAACCTGAAATGTCTGTCTATAGATATGTTACAGACACTCATACAGTGCTGTGTCCTTTTAATTACACCTGTCACCTGCTACGATGTCTGTAACCTGAGATGTCCATCTATAGATACATTACAGATATTAATACAGTGTTGTGTCTCTTTAATTACACCTGGTACCTGTTACGATGTCTAACCCGAAATGTCTGTCTATAGATACGTTACAGACACTCATACAGTGCTGTGTCCCTTTAATTACACCTGTCACATGCTACGATCTCTGTAACCTAAGATGTCCATCTATAGATACATTACAGATATTAATACAGTGCTGAGTCCCTTTAATTACAGTAGTTACCTGCTATGATGTCTGTAACCTGAGATGCCCATCTATAGATACGTTTCAGATAATACAGTGCTGTGTCCCTTTAATTACACCTGTTACCTGTTACAGACACTCATACAGTGCTGTGTCCCTTTAATTAAAGTTGTTACCTGCTACGATGTCTGTAACCTGAAATGTCTGTCTATAGATACGTTACAGACACTCATAGAGTGCTGTGTCCCTTTAATTGCACCTGTCACCTGCTACAATGTCTGTAACCTGAGATGTCCATCTATAGATACATTACAGATATTAATATAGTGCTGTGTCCCTTTAATTACACCTGGTACCTGTTACACACACACATACAGTGCTGTGTCCATCTAATTACAGTTGTTACCTGCTACGATGTCTGTAACCTGAAATGTCTGTCTATAGATACTTTACAGACACTCATACAGTGCTGTGTCCCTTTAATTACACCTGTTAGCTGCTACGATGTCTGTAACCTGAAATGTCTGTCTATAGATACTTTACAGACACTCATACAGTGCTGTGTCCCTTTAATTACACCTGTTAGCTGCTACGATGTCTGTAACCTGAAATGTCTGTCTATAGATACTTTACAGACACTCATACAGTGCTGTGTCCCTTACCGCTAATCTGTTAGCTGCTACAATACGATGTCTGTAACCCTGAAAATGTCTGGTTCAGTAGATGCTCGCTGGTGACACCTCATACAGTGCTGTGTCCCTTTTACACACCTTGTTAGCTGCTACGATGTCTGTAACCTGAGATGTCTCATCTATAGATACATTACAGATATTAATAGTAAAGTGCTGTGTCCCTTTTAATTACACACCTGCCACTGGCCATACAGTGCTGTGTCCCTAATTACACCCAGGCTGCTAAATGAAGGTTTGTAACCTGAAATGTCCGTCTATAGATACATTACAGACACTCATACAGTGCTG
Source organism: Pelobates cultripes (assembly GCA_933207985.1). Lineage (NCBI taxonomy): Eukaryota > Metazoa > Chordata > Amphibia > Anura > Pelobatidae > Pelobates > Pelobates cultripes. Next base: position 359,899,789 of record OW240914.1, read on the forward strand.
TGTCCTTTTAATTACACCTGTTAGCTGCTACGATGTCTGTAACCTGAAATGTCCGTCTATAGATACATTACAGACACTCATACAGTGCTGTGTCCTTTTAATTGCACCTGTTAGCTGCTACGATGTCTGTAACCTGAAATGTCCGTCTATAGAGACATTACAGACACTCATACAGTGCTGTGTCCCTTTAATTACACTTGTTACCTGCTACGATGTCTGTAACCTGAAATGTCTGTCTATAGATACTTTACAGACACTCATAGAGTGCTGTGTCCCTTTAATTACACCTGTTAGCTGCTACGATGTCTGTAACCTGAGATGTCCATCTATAGATACATTACAGATATTAATACAGTGCTGTGTCCCTTTAATTACACCTGGTACCTGTTACACACACATACAGTGCTGTGTCCCTTTAATTACACCTGTTAGCTGCTACAATGTTTGTAACCTGAAATGTCCGTCTATAGATACTTTACAGACACTCATACAGTGCTGTGTCCCTTTAATTACACCTGTTAGCTGCTACGATGTCTGTAACCTGAAATGTCCGTCTATACATACTTTACAGACACTCATACAGTGCTGTGTCCCTTTAATTACACCTGTTAGCTGCTACGATGTTTGTAACCTGAAATGTCCGTCTATAGATACATTACAGACACTCATACAGTGCTGTGTCCTTTTAATTACACCTGTTAGCTGCTACGATGTCTGTAACCTGAAATGTCCGTCTATAGATACATTACAGACACTCATACAGTGCTGTGTCCTTTTAATTTCACCTGTTAGCTGCTACGATGTCCGTAACCAGATATGTCTGTCCCTTTAAATACACCTGTTACCTGTGTAGCGGAATGCTGGTCTCTCACAGCCTATTTCCGCTGGTAGTCCAGGTGTGGCTCAGGAACAAGTAGTAACCCCAGGAGAAACACCCACAGTAATAGAATAATCCAACAGCGTAGCAAGCACAATCAATAAGACAATCCAATAATATCGCATCACCTTTCCCAATAACTGTATCAGGAGCAGAACTGAACTTTTATTTCACAACCCCTGCTTTTATGCCACTCTCCCACTGCAAGGGAGACACCCACAATACTTAGTACAGTCACCAATCAGATACATGTTACCTCCCACACATCTCCTCCCCTCTGCCTGTGATACAATTATCTTAACACAATAGACTAACTTAATTATCACAGGCAGAAAATATACCGTTTTTACACACATGCTGTAACTTTAAAAATATACATTCAATCTTCCTAAAACATTTTCAGAATCAGCATACTTGAACTATAAACATACTCAAAAAGTAGGTCATTCGGTTCAGGGGTTAAAAAGTTAGGTTGAGGTCCCTTTAGGACCACTGAAGCATGGCTTTCCAGCCCAAACCAGTTCCAACTAGTCTGGCAGTGTGCCTGGGACAACGCCCTGCTGGAGAACAATGGGACAGGAAACGGGGGAGGGGTACACCTTCCTATACCCAATCCATACATAGTCTAATAGAAGTCCATAGACTGTGCTTGAAGGGCCAGTAGCCGCATAATAAAAATCCATTATGCCCAAATATGTTCTTAAAAGGCAATACATCCCAGGGGCCGTAGTCACCGGGCAGGAGGCGGGCAAGCAGCCCCCTCCAAAAACTCATGGCTAACTCCTTTAAAGGGGCGAGTTTGCTACAACCTGCTGCGATGTAACCTTAAATGTCCATCTATAGATACATTACAGACACTCATACAGTGCTGGGTCCCTTTAATTGTACCTGTTAGCTGCTGCGATTTCTGTAACCTTAAATGTCCGTCTATAGATACGTTACAGACACTCACACAGTGCTGTGTCCCTTTAATTACACCTGTTAGCTGCTGCGATGTCTGTAACCTGAAAAGTCTGTCTATAGATACGTTACAGACACTCATACAGTGCTGTGTCCCTTTAATTGTACCTGTTACCTGCTACGATGTCTGTAACCTGAAATATCTGTCTATAGATACGTTACAGACACTCATAGAGTGCTGTGTCCCTTTAATTACACCTGTTACCTGCTACGATTTCTGTAACCTGACATGTCTGTCTATAGATATGTTACATACACTCTCACAGTGCTGTGTCCCTTTAATTACACCTGTTAGCTGCTGCGATGTCTGTAACCTGAAAAGTCTGTCTATAGATACGTTACAGACACTCATACAGTGCTGTGTCCCTTTAATTGTACCTGTTACCTGCTACGATGTCTGTAACCTGAAATGTCTGTCTATAGATACGTTACAGACACTCATACAGTGCTGTGTCCCTTTAATTACACCTGTTACCTGCTACGATTTCTGTAACCTGAAAAGTCTGTCTATAGATACGTTACAGACACTCACACAGTTCTGTGTCCCTTTAATTACACCTGTTAGCTGCTTGGATGTCTGTAACCTGAAAAGTCTGTCTATAGATACGTTACAGACACTCACACAGTGCTGTGTCCCTTTAATTACACCTGTTAGCTGCTGCAATGTCTGTAACCTGAAAAGTCTGTCTATAGATACATTACAGACACTCATACAGTGCTGTGTCCCTTTAATTGTACCTGTTACCTGCTACGATGTCTGTAACCTGAAATGTCTGTCTATAGATACGTTACAGACACTCATAGAGTGCTGTGTCCCTTTAATTACACCTGTTAGCTGCTGCGATGTCTGTAACCTGAAAAGTCTGTCTATAGATACGTTACAGACACTCATAGAGTGCTGTGTCCCTTTAATTACACCTGTTACCTGCTACGATTTCTGTAACCTGAAAAGTCTGTCTATAGATATGTTACAGACACTCACACAGTTCTGTGTCCCTTTAATTACAACTGTTAGCTGCTGCGATGTCTGTAACCTGAAAAGTCTGTCTATAGATACGTTACAGACACTCACAGTGCTGTGTCCCTTTAATTACACCTGTTAGCTGCTGCGATCTCTGTAACCTGACATGTCTGTCTATAGATACGTTACAGACACTCACACAGTTCTGTGTCCCTTTAATTACACCTGTTAGCTGCTGCGATGTCTGTAACCTGAAAAGTCTGTCTATAGATACGTTACAGACACTCACAGTGCTGTGTCCCTTTAATTACACCTGTTAGCTGCTGCGATGTCTGTAACCTGAAAAGTCTGTCTATAGATACATTACAGACACTCATACAGTGCTGTGTCCCTTTAATTGTACCTGTTACCTGCTACGATGTCTGTAACCTGAAATGTCTGTCTATAGATACGTTACAGACACTCATACAGTGCTGTGTCCCTTTAATTACACCTGTTACCTGCTACGATTTCTGTAACCTGAAAAGTCTGTCTATAGATACGTTACAGACACTCACACAGTTCTGTGTCCCTTTAATTACACCTGTTAGCTGCTGCGATGTCTGTAACCTGAAAAGTCTGTCTATAGATACGTTACAGACACTCACAGTGCTGTGTCCCTTTAATTACACCTGTTAGCTGCTGCGATGTCTGTAACCTGAAAAGTCTGTCTATAGATACATTACAGACACTCATACAGTGCTGTGTCCCTTTAATTGTACCTGTTACCTGCTACGATGTCTGTAACCTGAAATGTCTGTCCATAGATACGTTACAGACACTCATAGAGTGCTGTGTCCCTTTAATTACACCTGTTAGCTGCTGCGATGTCTGTAACCTGAAAAGTCTGTCTATAGATACGTTACAGACACTCATACAGTGCTGTGTCCCTTTAATTGTACCTGTTACCTGCTACGATGTCTGTAACCTGAAATATCTGTCTATAGATACGTTACAGACACTCATAGAGTGCTGTGTCCCTTAATTACACCTGTTACCTGCTACGATGTCTGTAACCTGAAATATCTGTCTATAGATACGTTACAGACACTCATACAGTGCTGTGTCCTTTTAATTGCACCTGTTAGCTGCTACGATGTCTGTAACCTGAAATGTCTGTCTATAGAGACATTACAGACACTCATACAGTGCTGTGTCCCTTTAATTACAGTTGTTACCTGCTACGATGTCTGTAACCTGAAATGTCTGTCTATAGATACTTTACAGACACTCATACAGTGCTGTGTCCCTTTAATTACACCTGTTAGCTGCTACGATGTCTGTAACCTGACATGTCTGTCTATAGATATGTTACATACACTCACACAGTGCTGTGTCCCTTTAATTACACCTGTTAGCTGCTGCGATGTCTGTAACCTGAAAAGTCTGTCTATAGATACGTTACAGACACTCATACAGTGCTGTGTCCCTTTAATTGTACCTGTTACCTGCTACGATGTCTGTAACCTGAGATGTCCATCTATAGATACATTACAGATATTAATACAGTGCTATGTCCCTTTAATTACACCTGGTACCTGTTACACACACATATAGTGCTGTGTCCCTTTAATTACACCTGTTAGCTGCTACGATGTTTGTAACCTGAAATGTCCGTCTATAGATACTTTACAGACACTCATACAGTGCTGTGTCCTTTTAATTACACCTGTTAGCTGCTACGATGTCTGTAACCTGAAATGTCCGTCTATACATACTTTACAGACACTCATACAGTGCTGTGTCCCTTTAATTACACCTGTTAGCTGCTACGATGTCTGTAACCTGAGATGTCCGTCTATAGATACGTTACAGACACTCATACAGTGCTGTGTCCTTTTAATTACACCTGTTAGCTGCTACGATGTCTGTAACCTGAAATGTCCGTCTATAGATACATTACAGACACTCATACAGTGCTGTGTCCTTTTAATTTCACCTGTTAGCTGCTACGATGTCCGTAACCAGATATGTCTGTCCCTTTAAATACACCTGTTACCTGTGTAGCGGAATGCTGGTCTCTCACAGCCTATTTCCGCTGGTAGTCCAGGTGTGGCTCAGGAACAAGTAGTAACCCCAGGAGAAACACCCACAGTAATAGAATAATCCAACAGCGTAGCAAGCACAATCAATAAGACAATCCAATAATATCGCATCACCTTTCCCAATAACTGTATCAGGAGCAGAACTGAACTTTTATTTCACAACCCCTGCTTTTATGCCACTCTCCCACTGCAAGGGAGACACCCACAATACTTAGTACAGTCACCAATCAGATACATGTTACCTCCCACACATCTCCTCCCCTCTGCCTGTGATACAATTATCTTAACACAATAGACTAACTTAATTATCACAGGCAGAAAATATACCGTTTTTACACACATGCTGTAACTTTAAAAATATACATTCAATCTTCCTAAAACATTTTCAGAATCAGCATACTTGAACTATAAACATACTCAAAAAGTAGGTCATTCGGTTCAGGGGTTAAAAAGTTAGGTTGAGGTCCCTTTAGGACCACTGAAGCATGGCTTTCCAGCCCAAACCAGTTCCAACTAGTCTGGCAGTGTGCCTGGGACAACGCCCTGCTGGAGAACAATGGGACAGGAAACGGGGGAGGGGTACACCTTCCTATACCCAATCCATACATAGTCTAATAGAAGTCCATAGACTGTGCTTGAAGGGCCAGTAGCCGCATAATAAAAATCCATTATGCCCAAATATGTTCTTAAAAGGCAATACATCCCAGGGGCCGTAGTCACCGGGCAGGAGGCGGGCAAGCAGCCCCCTCCAAAAACTCATGGCTAACTCCTTTAAAGGGGCGAGTTTGCTACAACCTGCTGCGATGTAACCTTAAATGTCCATCTATAGATACATTACAGACACTCATACAGTGCTGGGTCCCTTTAATTGTACCTGTTAGCTGCTGCGATTTCTGTAACCTTAAATGTCCGTCTATAGATACGTTACAGACACTCACACAGTGCTGTGTCCCTTTAATTACACCTGTTAGCTGCTGCGATGTCTGTAACCTGAAAAGTCTGTCTATAGATACGTTACAGACACTCATACAGTGCTGTGTCCCTTTAATTGTACCTGTTACCTGCTACGATGTCTGTAACCTGAAATATCTGTCTATAGATACGTTACAGACACTCATAGAGTGCTGTGTCCCTTTAATTACACCTGTTACCTGCTACGATTTCTGTAACCTGACATGTCTGTCTATAGATATGTTACATACACTCACACAGTGCTGTGTCCCTTTAATTACACCTGTTAGCTGCTTCGATGTCTGTAACCTGAAAAGTCTGTCTATAGATACGTTACAGACACTCATACAGTGCTGTGTCCCTTTAATTGTACCTGTTACCTGCTACGATGTCTGTAACCTGAAATGTCTGTCTATAGATACGTTACAGACACTCATACAGTGCTGTGTCCCTTTAATTACACCTGTTACCTGCTACGATTTCTGTAACCTGAAAAGTCTGTCTATAGATACGTTACAGACACTCACACAGTTCTGTGTCCCTTTAATTACACCTGTTAGCTGCTTGGATGTCTGTAACCTGAAAAGTCTGTCTATAGATACGTTACAGACACTCACACAGTGCTGTGTCCCTTTAATTACACCTGTTAGCTGCTTGGATGTCTGTAACCTGAAATGTCTGTCTATAGATACGTTACAGACACTCATAGAGTGCTGTGTCCCTTTAATTACACCTGTTAGCTGCTGCGATGTCTGTAACCTGAAAAGTCTGTCTATAGATACGTTACAGACACTCATAGAGTGCTGTGTCCCTTTAATTACACCTGTTACCTGCTACGATTTCTGTAACCTGAAAAGTCTGTCTATAGATACGTTACAGACACTCACACAGTTCTGTGTCCCTTTAATTACACCTGTTAGCTGCTGCGATGTCTGTAACCTGAAAAGTCTGTCTATAGATACGTTACAGACACTCACAGTGCTGTGTCCCTTTAATTACACCTGTTAGCTGCTGCGATGTCTGTAACCTGACATGTCTGTCTATAGATACGTTACAGACACTCACACAGTTCTGTGTCCCTTTAATTACACCTGTTAGCTGCTGCGATGTCTGTAACCTGAAAAGTCTGTCTATAGATACGTTACAGACACTCACAGTGCTGTGTCCCTTTAATTACACCTGTTAGCTGCTGCGATGTCTGTAACCTGAAAAGTCTGTCTATAGATACATTACAGACACTCATACAGTGCTGTGTCCCTTTAATTGTACCTGTTACCTGCTACGATGTCTGTAACCTGAAAAGTCTGTCTATAGATACGTTACAGACACTCACAGTGCTGTGTCCCTTTAATTACACCTGTTAGCTGCTGCGATGTCTGTAACCTGACATGTCTGTCTATAGATACGTTACAGACACTCATAGAGTGCTGTGTCCCTTTAATTACACCTGTTAGCTGCTGCGATGTCTGTAACCTGAAAAGTCTGTCTATAGATACGTTACAGACACTCATACAGTGCTGTGTCCCTTTAATTGTACCTGTTACCTGCTACGATGTCTGTAACCTGAAATATCTGTCTATAGATACGTTACAGACACTCATAGAGTGCTGTGTCCCTTTAATTACACCTGTTGACTGGACACATGAAGCGATAGCCATTGTGCGGGAGGCCCTCTCGGAAATTAATCTGTAAGATAAGTGTTATGGAATCAAGCCTTGCCTTTTACTGCATCCTTTAGTGGATCATTTTTAGGAGGAGTAATACTCTAAGTTTCGCCTGATGGCGTCAAGTGTTACAGAAACAAAGTTTATCTGAGGAATAAAGATCAAATTCATGTCTGAAACATGTTCTGTCTCAGGAATAGTGTTAAAAAGCATGGGAATTCAACATTTAAACCGGACGACATTTCCAGCTGATAAAATCAACGATTCCTGGATCACCAAGTAGAAAAATAAAAATACATTTCCACCACAAAGCTGCTTTATTGGCGAGCTAAGTGCACAGAAACGCAGATAATGTAACAATGCTCCTTTAAGACAAAACATAACTTTGGGGGCCATTATTCACTTAACAATGACTAGTCAGGCATGACAGTCGTCCAGGAAAATTAAGACCAGAATAGAGGAATTGGCTTTCTTTCTTTAACTTTCAAAAATATTCACATGTATCTAAAATATCCATTGCCAATTCCTTTATTCTGGTATGTGATATATTTATATACATGGTATATTAATTCCTCTATATGCATTGTCTCTGGTTATTAGCATTTTGTGACCGGAATAATGCCTTTCCTGTTATTTTTTATTGAGGTGACAAAACGTTGTCTCACATTCCACCTTTAAATAATCATCTATAATAAAGTTACAACATAATGAAAAAAAACACCAAAATTGCTGCTCCCTAATAAACCAGGAGAAACTCCAGGGATCATTATCCTGATACTCGCATTCCGGTACCTGGCCACCACCAAGACTTTGTGAACCCAATGTCTCTGGGTGTCTTAGGTTACCCAAAAATTAACAAATATATATATATATACCAATATACACTTAGAATTAAATTATAATTTCTCTCTCCTACATGCCCATAACGTGGAGAAGATTCTCTGTCAACCTTACTTTTTGATGTGCCTTCAATCAAATTATTTCTAGTGAGTGCAACCTTGAACACCACTTTTAAATGAAGTTTTAGATAGTACACCATGATATTTGTTTTCTTCCTACTGTAGATCTTATATTCTTTACATGATTTTTGTATATGTTGGTCACCCAGGTCAGGGCTATCAGGGGATGGAATAATTGTGGGGATTTATGTGTTTTTGGGGTACTTTGGGGGTTTTGTAGAATATGTGTTTTTTATGCCTGGAGATAATTGGGTTAATACAGTATCTGACTCAATTATCTCACAGGCAGAGGGGAGGGATTGTATGTCTGTTATAGGAGTGTCGTACATTTAATTACTGTTCTGATTGGTTTGTAAGCTTTTCTTCCCTGTCCACAACAAGGTCCATGTGGTCATACACCTTGCTTGGGAACTTCAACTTAAAAATCAGAGTCCTGTTTACCCTCAACATATAGCCTTGTCTCATGTTTGTAGGGAAAAGCTATACCTGCTATAATCCTTGCTCTTGGGGTTGCTCTTTGGAGTTTTATAATCACTATCTCTTCTAAGAGCTGTTCCTGCTACGCTCTAGAGTAGGAGAGGTCTGCCCACTGGAAGCTGGTCTTGGGTCCAAGGTGGGTGGAGGATGGCGAGTTTCCAGTAGGTAGACCTCTCTTGTAATCCAGAGAGCAGGAACAGGAACAGCTCTTACAAGAGCTAGTGATTATACTCTGGAGAGTATAGTGATTATAGCAATCCCGTGAGTGTGGTTCTCCAATCCCCAAAACATGAGCCAAGACTTCATGAAGGGTAGAACAAGTCTGAAGGTTTATTGAACAACATGAGTTTTATACAGTTTTTCCCCACAAGGTTGATGCCCAGGTGGACCTTGTGGGGCACAGGACACAGAATTAACAAACCAATAAAAACAGAGTCTTACATGCAGACACTCCCCTACAGTGTACACAATCTCTCCCCTCTGCCTGTGGTACAATTAACAAAGACAATGGGCTAACTCAATTAACTCTTGTGACGAAGTGCCCTTCGCCACTTGTTCTTGGAGAGGACTAATGGCTAGCCTTTTGCCTTGTGACTATGGAAACTGGGAGTTATTGCCATTTAAAAGCCTCTATTTATGGCTATTGTACTTTGGAGACTGTATCTGGCCCTTTAAATTGTATTGCTACAATTCTGCACTTTTGAAGTGGCACTTCGGATGCAGCCGAAGTAGTCGAAGGGACCGCCGTTCGTGCATACGAACACGTGGCAGAGGCCATTTTAATTTAGCCGAACGTGGTCAGCGGTGTTTTTCCGTCACGTTTATGGAACTAGAATCGTATATGCGACTGCACGAACACCGCTGAACTTTTACCTTCTCTGTGACTTCGACACTTTGACAGTAGGTCGTTCGTGCATTTGAACAGTATTTGACTATGATGAATAGACCGGCCGCACAGCCCAAATCTGTGGAACTGTTTTGGGCAGGAAAGCCCGGCTTGCGGTCGGTCAAATGGGACTTCCAGCTATCTCCCAAACCACTGAACTGATTTTCATAATGTTTGAGTATGCTGGTTCCCTAATTATGCTGGTTCAGTTTTATGCAAATGTGATGTATAAATATGGAGTTTTATAAATTGTATAAAACGTGGATTTTTCGCTTGGAGATAATTGAGCTGATACAGTAATTAGCCCAATTATCTCCCAAGAAGAAGGGAGAAATTTTACTGTAATTAATGGGAGTGTTTAACTGTGTGTCTGTAAATGATTGGTTGTTGAGTTTGTGTTTTCAGTGCCCAACAAGGTCCACGTGGGTGGTAACCTTGTGGGGAAATGTGTATATAAGAAGCAATAAAGCTTCAGTGCATTCTCTTCCTGCTTAACCGTCAATACGTAGCCATATCTCGTTATTGTAGGGAACTGCTATAGTCACACTGGGGATTGCTATACTTTGTCTACTGCCCTGAGCTCTAATCACTTGGAGGAGCGGTCTTTCCCACATGGTCCTGGAGGACAGAGGTTGATCCAGGGTGGAAGGAAGATGGCGAGATTCCAGTAAAGCTACGGCGGTTGTGGAGTCTGCGGTGGTTGTGGTGTCTGGTGCCCAAAAAGTACCCCAAAATACAACATTTCCCCACAAAAGTCATCCCCTGATAGCATCGATCTGGGTGAACAACATATCCAGAAATCGACCAGATCGGTTGAGGGGTTCAGAAATTTCCTAGAAGTCTTATTTTTGCCCCACCGTGAACATGGTCCCATGCCCAAAACAGTTCCATACACTGAAGACAAAACACTGCTGGACAATTTAAGATGGCCACCGCCACATGTTTGAATCTGTTCCAGTTAAAAGTCTAAGGGGCAGAAACAGTACTTTTGAACACGAGTTATCACAGGGCCCATAGTACCAGGGTAGGAGGCTGGAAAACAGGCCCCTCCAAAAACTAGTGACGTAGTGGATTTCGTCACAGGCGCCTCCATCTTAGCTCCCTGTCAATCATTGTTATAAGCTCCACCCTTTACACCTGGCAGTCAGAATAGAGAGAGCCACCTCCATCTTAGCTCCCTGTCAGTCATTGTTATAAGCTCCACCCTTTACGCCTGGCAGTCAGTATAGAGAGAGCCCCTTTACACCTGACAGTCAGTATAGAGAGAGCCACCTCCATTTTAGCTCCCTGTCAATCATTGTTATAATCTCCGCCCATTACACCTGGCAGTCAGTATAGAGAGAGCCGCCTCCATCTTAGCTCCCTGTCAATCATTGTTATAAGCTCCGCCCTTTACACCTGGCAGTCAGTATAGAGAGAGCATACAGAGTGGAGGAGAAATTAAATCATGTATCTATTTGTTTTTTCATTTGTATTGTGTGCCCTGTCTTTGCCTTGTTTGAACTAAGTTATGGTGACATTTTCTAAATGTAATATACATTTAAAATAAAATCGAGCATCTCATGAAAAAACAATTAACACAAGTTATAGGTGATATTCATTATTAAATGGTGTACATTCCTTAGAAGAGACCATTTCCTTTTTATTTGTCCGGGAGAATGGCTAAGGCTAATGGCAGGCGTAGTAGGAGGAGCTACTTCCAGAGTACTCTTGAAAGACTTACTTCCAAGTACTCCAAATGGATTTTGGTATTCTAGCCTGAAGGGACTTTCTATCCAAATGAATTAACATGCTCTGATTAGATTGCCTCATGCTGGGATACTAAGCCAAGGTTCCACTTAGGACAAATAATGGCTTAATGTAAAGTTCCCTCTTTCCCAGCCTGTATCCTTAGTTCAAAGCCCCTTAGAAATGAGACCTATCATCCCTTCAACCCTAGTAACTGGTAGACCCCTTTATCTACAATAATGTATGGGGGCTACATGCAGAAGGTGGAGTGTTGCTCACGATGTAGCTGAGAAGGTTTTATAACCAATTGTTTAGCCCATGGCACAGAATCCATTTAGTTGGTCTCTCCACAATGTTACATTCTGCTGGATAAACACAAGACAGAAGGAAGATGGTTACTGTGACAGATCCATCTGTATAGACTAAGATTGCTGGTTCGTCTGTTTTACCTTGTTCGTGGAATTACCCGTTCGTATGCCCCTGTTCAGTGAATTGACTTTTCCGCCGAACAAAACTACCGAACAGACAGCCACCCAGAAGAGAAGTGTGCTGCTGGTTAACCTCTTGATCCCAATTAGAACGTTGTGGTTAACCGTAGACACTTCTCGAATAAAACCGAATACAGGGTGGTCGTCGTTCGTATGTCGACCACGCGGCGGCCATTTTAAACCATGCGAAAGACCAGCGGTGCTCGGCATTGATTTCATGGAACTGAAAACGGACACTTTTTCTGCCGAACACCGCTGAAGCCGCCGACCTCCCTTCTCAATCGACAGAAGGATGCGAACACCGGCCATTCGGGAGGTTTAAACATACGAATGGACTTACCCCAGATAGCCGCCCCATGGAGTCAATCGCATACCGAAAGACTCCATGGCGATTGAACTATGTGTATGGGATCTGAGCGCTATTCACCAATAATATGCACTCAGGCTATCTGGGGATACGTGATACGAATGGGTAGCATTCGACAAATGTAAAGTTATAGATTTTTATATGTTTTGAATGTGTGTTGAATTTAAAATGGCGATTTGCCTCTGTCCTGGAGATAATTGAATTACTTCTCAATTATCTCCAGGGCAGAGGGGAGGGAATACTAATGCATTGTGGGAATGTTCTGTGTCTGTGGGTCCTGACCTGCCATATGTCTGTCTATTGTCACAGTCTCCCATTTGGTCCCCTAGGGGAGTGTCCACCAAGTGGGAGACCTGCATAAATACGGGCAGGTAGCCCACAGTAAAGCCAGTTCTTGTTTTACCCTCAATGCGGAGCTTGGTCTCGTTATTGGGGGGATTTATTACCGACGACTAGAGACTGCTGGATGGAATTATTAGCCGCTTGGGAGATATATGCGTTCAGCTAATATTGGCGATTCGTGAGTTTGGAGCTCGTGGAGTGAAGTGCCCGTACGGATCCTGTTCGTGAGTTTACAGTGTTCCCCAGCTTGCGGTTCGCATGATTGTACCTGATACACATGCAGCCTATGCTATTGCAAGAGGGGAGCATTCACTAAACGGCGGTTTGTACTTTTAATGCTGAGGGTACCGTAACAGTCACACAAGGTTTATGTGTGAAAATAAGGCAGTGATATTACTTTACTGTAATTCTATTGTATGGAAATGGGGCACCTGTAAATACCTAATCAGCTCAGCAGAAGGACCGCTGACTTTATATGTATTGTCTCCCACTTTAGCCCAAAAGCTTTCAAGGTCTGCAAGATGGCCTCCCTGGGTAAATCCTCGCTACAGAAACTAACCGGGAAAGGCCAAAACGTGGACCGGTACTTTGAAATCGGTGGATGTGGGGAATATAGTGTTAGAGGGATTTACTTTATTTGTTAATCAATTCATAATGCGTATGTGTTTATCACAGAGTGTGCAATATACAGCGTTTCATGTTATGTTTTGTTATATAAGATTATTTAATCATTACAGTATTTCTTCCCTCGCTCCCTCTTTTGAGCCAGTGCGGTTTTCTATAACACAAAGCCCATCTGTCGTCACTAATCTTTCACAAAATGTGTCTCTAACATGCATGATTTAAAATGTGCAGCAATTAGAAATAAGACCATGAATAAAGGAACTAGACCAGTGATTTGTTGAGCATCGAGAATGAAATCAGTTTTCGTATGAAAGTATTGTCAAAATATATTTTCATTTGTGTTGGGTCAACCTTGTCTGACCTTGAACAAATGGAAATATCAAACGCTCCAATTCTTTCCAGATAACCTCTGACTTGGTTTTACATCGCTGACATACGTCTGTGTGACTGTATGGTGTTATAAATGGGTTGGCAGCGGCACTGAGCTCTGGAAACGTCTCTGAAAAAATCCAAAATGGGCAAAAAAAAAAAAAAAAAAACCTAATGGAATAAAATAATTAATTAGGGAGAATTGCTGACGATCTGCCTTTAAAATAGAAATGTTTTCACTTGTTTTGGGCTAATCACATTTCAATCCACCGGTCAAACTGTTAAATCCACGTGATTAATTATAAATGATATGCACCGGTCATGTGATTAGTGCAAATCATTAAGAAATTGTCTAGGAAACAGAATATTCTACCATTAATTATCCATCCATCAGCCACGATTCAATCCACTTGGGTTGCATTAATTGTATCTCTGGTAAATCCATTTTGCGGACCAGAACACTCCAGAAATGAGCTCATCCAATAGCAGGTAAGCTGGAGCGTAATGGCAATTTCTCATTGGCTGCAGTGAAATAAACCTTCATTGCAAGAATTTCTAAAGAGGACTTCTCTCCAGTTTCCTCTTTATCAATGAGATCCAGGAGGGGGAGCACTAGGGAAAACATCCCCCATGCTGGGGAGCCTGATTAAATTATTATTTAAAAAGTGCCAACAAACTCTTCAAAAAATCTTCCTGTCTTCCCCTCCCCCATTCGTCTCCCCCCTCCTACCCTCACCGTACACCCTGTCACACACACACAGGCAGTCAGCCACACACACACAAACACACACAGACAGTCACACACAAACAGCCACACACAGACAGACATAGAAACTTAGAATGTGACGGCAGATAAGAACCATTCGGCCCATCTAGTCTGCCCAGACAGTCACACATAGGCAGTCTCACACACACACAGGCAGACAGTCATACACACAGACACAGTCAGACATACACACACACACACACAGGCAGACAGTTACACACAGGCAGACAGTCATACACACAGGCAGACAGTCATACACACACACAAACACACACTCACACACACAAAAAAGGGCAGACAGTCAGACACACACACACACACACACACACAAAAAGGGCAGACAGTCACACACACACACAGGCAGACAGCCAAACACACAGATAGTCAAACACACAGGCAGACAATCACACATAGTTACCTTGTGGAGGCAGACAGGCAGTGCAGCTACTGGATTCTGGATGTTGGAGGAAGCAAGGACTCCTTCCTGCTTTCCCTGCAGCAGTTACACGGCACTTTTAGCTCCGCCCCCTCTGCACGGTAAGCCTCGCCCCCACGCACGGTAAGCCCCGCTGCAAATTTTGTATTTTTTTTTTTTATCCCGGCCATGTGTGAGCTGTGTCGGCCGCATGGCGCCCCCTGCTTCATGGCACCCTGTGCGGCCGCACAGCTCGCACACCCCTAAAGCCGGCCCTGGGAGTAGCAACACTTGAGGGAGGAAAGGCCAGAAGTTCTGTTTTGAACAGGTTAAGTTTAAGGAAGTGGGCAACCATCCAGTTGGGCGGTTGAGTGTCCGATTTTAGTTCCACGCACTCGACGACCAAACACCGCTGCCTACGTTCGCTGCTCAAGATGGCCGCCACCACGTGTTCGTACATACGAACGGCGACCACCCAGCTGACCGTTTAGAATGTTGTGGTTACAAGTATTAATGAGGTGCTGACAGGGTGACAAGAGGTTAACAAGCAGCACCACAGTTGGTTTGTTTAGTATTCAAACAGAATAATAATAAAATTAAAATATCCCAAACAAACAGGGGAATGGAAAAGAGTTTTCATAATCCAGGGGCAGGGTGGTGTGTCACAATGAATTTACCAAGGTAGGCAGTGTAGGTTGAGAACCACAGGGAACCAAGGACAGAACCTTGGGGAACACCAAAAGAGAGGGATTGGGGAGAAGAGGAGGAGCCAGAGAAAGAAACACTGAAAGAACGTTGGGAGAGGTAGGAAGAGCACCAGGAAATGCAGAGATTATAGAGAATTAAAAGAAGCTGTTGATGATCAGCAGAAAGGTCAAGGAGAGTTAGAAGATAGTATTGGCCACTGGATTTAGCTGCTATAAAATCATTGGATATTTTGACAGAGTGATGAGTGTGGAATGCAGAGAGTGAAAGAATCGGTCAATCTAGCATAGAAACATAGAAACATAGAATGTGACGGCAGTTAAGAACCATTCGGCCCATCTAGTCTGCCCAATGATACACAGCTCTCTGCAGGATCTCGGAGGCAAACGGTAATAGTAAGGTAGGATTGTAGTTGGATGGGAGTTAGGGTCAAGGTTGGGCTTTTTTACAATTGGGTGAGATTTGTGTGATTGAAGAGTGAAGGAAAAATGCCATAGGAGAGGGGGAAATTGAATATATTAGTGAGGGGCAGAGCCTGCAGCCATGTTATATGTATGAATCTGTGTAACTTTAATGTGGCTCAGAATCAAAAACAATTGCAATCTGAAAAAAAACATTTCAAATGATTTATCTACGGAAGCAACAATTATAATCGATTAAAACATTTGGAGGTAAATCATTTGAAAAGTTTTTTCTAACAGATTGTGATCCAAACGAATTAAATCGAGGTCTTTGTGTAATTGTGTTTGTATGTGGGTGTAACTTGTATACGAGTGGGTGTAGATGTAGATATTTGCCTCCCCCGTATAAATATGATTAGAGTAATGAATTGTAACAGAGAGTATTGGAAAACACTGGAGAAATATTGGAGAGTAATGAAAAGTAACAGAGAATATTGAAGATTGAAGAATCAGTGACTTCCCCTCGGTTTAGGCTTTGAATGTCTTAGTTATAGTTTGCTTTCAGAATTCTGGTGTAGACCATCATCTGGGGGCCGGAGGCTGAGATCCCTGTTCTTGCTGCCCCATGACTGCATCCATGATGGGAAGGAAGTAGAAGCAGGGATAGAGTAAAATGTGCAGCAATTCATTGTAGCAATAAATAAAAAACCATCACTGAACGTACAGCAGGGAATGATCAAATACAAAGAACTTTTAACTAAATCCTGTCTCCACCTGCCGTACAAGCCAATTCTGTTGCCAGGCGGCAGATGTTGATGCTGGCACTTAAAACAAGTGGAAATTAAGTGGATTTCACAAGTTAATTGCCTTACAGAAAGAAATGCATTTAGAAGACCCTTTTTGTAAAATGTTTTTTTTTGTTTTTTTTAAACCATAGAGAATTAAACAAAAATCTACAAAATATTCTCATTTGATTAGAAGATTTTTCTTCCTCTAATGCCCCTGGTCGAAAAATGAAGGAAAAGTGAAGTATCAGTTTATGGTAAATAAGGTTTATATACATCTAAATGCTGCAGTTTAAGGGCTTTGTATCTTTTTTTTTAATTATATATTTAAGCACAGAACATGTACACATCTCTGGAACACATAACAACATTCCTCCCAAGTGTCCCTATTTAGGAAGGACAGTCTGGATTTTCCCTCTGTCCCTCTTTTCTGGGAGCTCCATATTGTTGGAGTGTCTGAGTGTAAAACAGATCTCCACAGCAATAATAATCCCAGTAATGTGTCTGAGTGTATAACAGAGCTCCACAGCAATAATACTCCCAGTAATGTGTCTGAGTGTATAACAGAGCTCCACAGCAATAATACTCCCAGTAATGTGTCTGAGTGTAAAACAGAGCTCCACAGCAATAATAC
Source organism: Pelobates cultripes (assembly GCA_933207985.1). NCBI lineage: Eukaryota > Metazoa > Chordata > Amphibia > Anura > Pelobatidae > Pelobates > Pelobates cultripes. The sequence continues at coordinate 359,917,232 of OW240914.1, forward strand.
TCCCAGTAATGTGTCTGAGTGTATAACAGAGCTCCACAGCAATAATACTCCCAGTAATGTGTCTGAGTGTATAACAGATCTCCACAGCAATAATACTCCCAGTAATGTGTCTGAGTGTAAAACAGAGCTCCACAGCAATAATACCCCCAGTAATGTGTCTGAGTGTATAACAGAGCTCCACAGCAATAATACTCCCAGTAATGTGTCTGAGTGTATAACAGAGCTCCACAGCAATAATACTCCCAAGTAATGTGTCTGAGTGTATAACAGAGCTCCACAGCAATAATACTCCCAGTAATGTGTCTGAGTGTATAACAGAGCTCCACAGCAATAATACTCCCAGTAATGTGTCTGAGTGTATAACAGAGCTCCACAGCAATAATACTCCCAGTAATGTGTCTGAGTGTATAACAGAGCTCCACAGCAATAATACTCCCAGTAATGTGTCTGAGTGAATAACAGAGTTCCACAGCGATAATGCTCCCAGTTATGTGTCTGAGTGTAAAACAGAGCCCCACAGCAATAATACCCCAGTAATGTGTCTGAGTAAAACAGAGTCTACAGCAATAATACCCCAGTAATGTGCTGTCTGAAAGCAAAGCACACAGAGCTCCACAGCACACATTCCAGTAATAAAGTCTGAGTGTACAAACAGAGCCCAACAGCAACACACCCCAGTAATGTGTGTCCGAGTGTAAAACAGAGCTCCACAGCAATAACACTCCCAGTAATGTGTCTGAGTGTATAACAGAGCTCCACAGCAATAATCCTCCCAGTAATGTGTCTGAGTGTATAACAGATCTCCACAGCAATAATACTCCCAGTAATGTGTCTGAGTGTATAACAGAGCTCCACAGCAATAATACTCCCCAGTAATGTGTCTGAGTGTATAACAGAGCTCCACAGCAATAATACTCCCAGTAATGTGTCTGAGTGTGTAACAGAGCTCTACAGCAATAATACTCCCAGTAATGTGTCTGAGTGTATAACAGATCTCCACAGTAATACTCCCAGTAATGTGTCTGAGTGTGTAACAGAGCTCTACAGCAATAATACTCCCAGTAATGTGTCTGAGTGTATAACAGATCTCCACAGTAATAATACTCCCAGTAATGTGTCTGTGTGTATAACAGATCTCCACAGTAATACTCCCAGTAATGTGTCTGAGTGTAAAACAGATCTCCACAGCAATAATACTCCCAGTGATGTGTCTGAGTGTAAAACAGATCTCCACAGCAATAATACTCCCAGTAATGTGTCTGAGTGTAAAACAGATCTCCACAGCAATAATACTCCCAGTAATGTGTCTGAGTGTATAACAGATCTCCACAGTAATAATACTCCCAGTAATGTGTCTGAGTGTGTAACAGAGCTCTACAGCAATAATACTCCCAGTAATGTGTCTGAGTGTATAACAGATCTCCACAGTAATAATACTCCCAGTAATGTGTCTGAGTGTATAACTGAGCTCCACAGTAATAATACTCCCAGTAATGTGTCTGAGTGTATAACAGATCTCCACAGTAATAATACTCCCAGTAATGTGTCTGAGTGTATAACTGAGCTCCACAGTAATAATACTCCCAGTAATGTGTCTGAGTGTATAGCAGAGCTCCACCGTAATAATACTCCCAGTAATGTGTCTGAGTGTAAAACAGAGCTCCACAGTAATAATACTCCCAGTAATGTGTCTGAGTGTAAAACAGATCTCCACAGCAATAATACTCCCAGTAATGTGTCTGAGTGTGTAACAGAGCTTTATAGCAATAATACTCCCAGTAATGTGTCTGAGTGTATAACAGAGTTCCACAGTAATAATACTCCCAGTAATTTGTCTGAGTGTATAACAGATCTCCACAGTAATAATACTCCCAGTAATGTGTCTGAGTGTATAACAGATCTCCATAGTAATAATACTCCCAGTAACATGTCTGAGTGTATAACAGATCTCCACAGTAATAATACTCCCACTAATGTGTCTGAGTAGTTGTGACAGATTCATCTGTATTGCTGGTTCGTCTGTTTCCCTTTGTTTCGCTGGATTTCCTGTTCGTATACCCCCATTCGTGTAATTACAAACTACCGATTGAAACTACCGAACGAACGACCACCCAGGAGAGGAGTGTGCTGCTGGTTAACCTCTTGGCCCCAGTTAGAACGTTGTGGTTAACCGCAGACACCTCTCCATTCCATTCGTACGGGTGGTCGTCGTTCGCATGTCGACCACGAGGCAGCGGCCATTTTGGGACACGCGAAAGCGTAGCGGTGTTCGGTACAAATTGTAAGGAACTAAAAACGGACACTTTAATCTACCGAACACCGCTTGAAGCTGATGCCCACCTTCTATTTCGACGAGGCATGCGAACGCCGGTCGTTCGGGAGTTTTTATGCATTCGTATGGACTTTTACCCAGATAGCCGTCCCATGGAGTCATTCGTATACCGTAGGACTGGTGAAAGACTTTGACTTCATGGCGATTCGACTAGATACATCGGATCTGAGCGCTATTCGGTAGAAATATGCACTCAGATCCAGGCTGTCTGGGGATACGTTATACGAACTATATCCATTCGGTATTTTCCCAGTTATGTATTTTAATGTATTTTTGTTACTGGATTTTAAAATGGCGATTGTCTCTACCCTGGGAGATAATTAGGTTTCTTCCTAATTATCTCCGGGGTAGAGAAGACGGATTTATGGGTAAGATGGGAAGGGCTTAGATTGAAGCCACTGCGATTGGCTACTGTATAATATATTTTACAGTCTTCCACAAGGTCCCCTCGGGGAGTGTCCACCTTGTGGAGACCTGCATAAATACCGGGCAGGTAGCCCCATTAAACAGATCCTTATTTGACCCTCAAGACGGAGCTTGGTCTCGTTTGTGGGGGAATTATTACTGGGACAGCGCTTTCGTTATTTTTAGCTGTGGAAGGCGTTCGACTGTTTTGCTGATCGGGAGTTGCCGTATTCGTGGACTTCGTTCGGGAGTTTGGCGGTCGGCTGTATATAAACTGCATTTCTGGAGAAGGGGATTATTTACTAAACGGCGGCTTCATCTACCTGGCGGTGAGTGTCTTAACAGTAGTAATAATACTCCCAGTAATGTCTGAGTGTATAACAGATCTCCACAGTAATAATACTCCCAGTAACAAGTCTGAGTGTATAACAGATCTCCACAGTAATAATACTCCCAGTAATGTGTCTGAGTGTATAACAGATCTCCACAGTAATAATACTCCCAGTAATGTCTGAGTGTATAACAGATCTCCACAGAAATAATACTCCCAGTAATATGTCTGGGTTTATAACAGAGCTCCACAGCAATAATACTCCCAGTAATGTGTCTGAGTGTATAACAGAGCCCCACAGCAATAATACTCCCAGTAATGTGTCTGAGTGTGTAACAGAGCTCCATAGCAATAATACTCCCAGTAATGTGTCTGAGTGTATAACAGATCTCCACAGTAATAATACTCCCAGTAATGTGTCTGAGTGTATAACTGAGTTCCACAGTAATAATACTCCCAGTAATATGTCTGAGTGTGTAACAGAGCTCCACAGTAATAATACTCCCAGTAATGTGTCTGAATGTATAACAGAGCTCCACAACAATAATACTCCCAGTAAAGTGTCTGAGTGTATAACAGATCTCCACAGTAATAATACACCCAGTAATGTGTCTGAATGTATAACAGAGCTCCACAGTAATAATACTCCCAGTAATGTGTCTGAGTGTGTAACAGAACTCCATAGCAATAATACTCCCAGTAATATGTCTGAATGTGTAACAGAGCTCCATAGCAATACTACTCCCAGTAATGTGTCTGAGTGTATAACTGAGCTCCACAGTAATAATACTCCCAGTAATGTGTCTGAGTGTATAACAGAGCTCCACACCAATAATACTCCCAGTAATGTGTCTGAGTGTATAACTGAGCTCCACAGTAATAATACTCCCAGTAATGTGTCTGAGTGTATAACAGAGCTCCACCGCAATAATACTCCCAGTAATGTGTCTGAGTGTATAACAGAGCTCCACACCAATAATACTCCCAGTAATGTGTCTGAGTGTATTACAGAGCTCCACAGTAATAATACTCCAGGTAAAGTGTCTGAGTGTAAAAAAAGAGCTCCACCGCAATAATAATCCCAGTAATGTGTCTGAGTGTATAACAGAGCTTCACAGTAATAATACTCCCAGTAATGTGTCTGAGTGTATAACTGAGCTCCACAGTAATAATACTCCCAGTAATGTGTCTGAGTGTATAACCGAGCTCCACACCAATAATACTCCCAGTAATGTGTCTGAGTGTATAACAGAGCTCCACCGCAATAATACTCCCAGTAATGTGTCTGAGTGTATAACAGAGCTCCACACCAATAATACTCCCAGTAATGTGTCTGAGTGTATTACAGAGCTCCACAGTAATAATACTCCAGGTAAAGTGTCTGAGTGTATAACAGAGCTCCACCACAATAATACTCCCAGTAATGTGTCTGAGTGTATAACAGAGCTTCACAGTAATAGTACTCCCAGTAATGTGTCTGAGTGTATAACTGAGCTCCACAGTAATAATACTCCCAGTAATGTGTCTGAGTGTATAACCGAGCTCCACACCAATAATACTCCCAGTAATGTGTCTGAGTGTATAACAGAGCTCCACCGCAATAATACTCCCAGTAATGTGTCTTAGTGTATAACAGAGCTTCACAGCAATAATACTCCCAGTAATGTGTCTGAGTGTATAACAGAGCTCCACAGCAATAATACTCCCAGTAATGTGTCTGAGTGTATAACTGAGCTCCACAGTAATGTGTCTGAGTGTATAACAGAGCTCCACACCAATAATACTCCCAGTAATGTGTCTGAGTGTATAATAGAGCTCCACAGCAATAATACTCCCAGTAATGTCTGAGTGTATAACAGAGCCCCATGGCTATAATACTCCCAGTAATGTGTATGAGTGTATAACAGAGCTCCACAGCAATAATACTCCCAGTAATGTCTGAGTGTATAGCAAAGCTCCACAGCAATAATACTCCAGGTAATGTGTCTGAGTGTATAACAGATCTCCACAGTAATAATACTCCCAGTAATGTGTCTGAGTGTGTAACAGAGCTCCATAGGAATAATACTCCCAGTAATGTGTCTGAGTATATATCTGAGCTCCACAGTAATAATACTCCCAATAATGTGTCTGAGTGTATAAGAGAGCTCCACACAAATAATACTCCCAGTAATGTGTCTGAGTGTATAACAGAGCTCCACAGTAATAATACTCCCAGTAAAGTGTCTGAGTGTGTAACAAAGCTCCACAGCAATAATACTCCCAGTAATGTGTCTGAGTGTATAACAGAGCTTCACAGCAATAATACTCCCACTAATGTGTCTGAGCGTATAACAGAGCTCCACAGCAATAATACTCCCAGTAATGTGTCTGAGTGTATAACAGAGCTCCACAGCAATAATACTCCCAGTAATGTGTCTGTGTGTATAACAGAACTTCACAGTAATAATACTCTCAGTAATGTGTCTGAGTGTATAACTGAGCTCCACAGTAATAATACTCCCAGTAATGTGTCTGAGTGTATAACAGAGCTCCACACCAATAATACTCCCAGTAATGTGTCTGAGTGTATAACAGAGCTCCACAGTAATAATACTCCCAGTAAAGTGTCTGAGTGTATAACAGAGCCTCACAGCAATAATACTCCCAGTAATGTCTAAGTGTATAACAGAGCTCCACAGCAATAATACTCCCAGTAATGTCTGAGTGTATAACAGAGCTCCACAGTAACAATACTCCCAATAATGTGTCTGAGTGTATAACAGATCCCCACAGCTATAATACTGCCAGTAATGTGTCTGAGTGTATAACAGAGCTCCACAGTAATAATATTCCCAGTAAAGTGTCTGAGTGTATAACAGAGCTCCACAGCAATAATACTCCCAGTAATGTGTCTGAGAGTATAACAGAGCTCCACAGCAATAATACTCCCAGTAATGTGTCTGAGTGTATAACAGAGCTCCACAGCAATAATACTCCCAGTAATGTGTCTGAGTGTATAACAGAGCTCCACAGCAATAATACTCCCAGTAATGTGTCTGAGTGTATAACAGATCTCCACAGTAATAATACTCCCAGTAATGTGTCTGTGTGTATAACAGATCTCCACAGTAATACTCCCAGTAATGTGTCTGAGTGTAAAACAGATCTCCACAGCAATAATACTCCCAGTGATGTGTCTGAGTGTAAAACAGATCTCCACAGCAATAATACTCCCAGTAATGTGTCTGAGTGTAAAACAGATCTCCACAGCAATAATACTCCCAGTAATGTGTCTGAGTGTATAACAGATCTCCACAGTAATAATACTCCCAGTAATGTGTCTGATTGTATAACTGAGCTCCACAGTAATAATACTCCCAGTAATGTGTCTGAGTGTATAACAGATCTCCACAGTAATAATACTCCCAGTAATGTGTCTGAGAGTATAACTGAGCTCCACAGTAATAATACTCCCAGTAATATGTCTGAGTGTATAACAGATCTCCACAGTAATAATACTCCCAGCAATGTGTCTGAGTGTATAACTGAGCTCCACAGTAATAATACTCCCAGTAATGTGTCTGAGTGTATAGCAGAGCTCCACCGTAATAATACTCCCAGTAATGTGTCTGAGTGTAAAACAGAGCTCCACAGTAATAATACTCCCAGTAATGTGTCTGAGTGTAAAACAGATCTCCACAGCAATAATACTCCCAGTAATGTGTCTGAGTGTGTAACAGAGCTTTATAGCAATAATACTCCCAGTAATGTGTCTGAGTGTATAACAGAGTTCCACAGTAATAATACTCCCAGTAATTTGTCTGAGTGTATAACAGATCTCCACAGTAATAATACTCCCAGTAATGTGTCTGAGTGTATAACAGATCTCCATAGTAATAATACTCCCAGTAACATGTCTGAGTGTATAACAGATCTCCACAGTAATAATACTCCCACTAATGTGTCTGAGTAGTTGTGACAGATTCATCTGTATTGCTGGTTCGTCTGTTTCCCTTTGTTTCGCTGGATTTCCTGTTCGTATACCCCCATTCGTGTAATTACAAACTACCGATTGAAACTACCGAACGAACGACCACCCAGGAGAGGAGTGTGCTGCTGGTTAACCTCTTGGCCCCAGTTAGAACGTTGTGGTTAACCGCAGACACCTCTCCATTCCATTCGTACGGGTGGTCGTCGTTCGCATGTCGACCACGAGGCAGCGGCCATTTTGGGACACGCGAAAGCGTAGCGGTGTTCGGTACAAATTGTAAGGAACTAAAAACGGACACTTTAATCTACCGAACACCGCTTGAAGCTGATGCCCACCTTCTATTTCGACGAGGCATGCGAACGCCGGTCGTTCGGGAGTTTTTATGCATTCGTATGGACTTTTACCCAGATAGCCGTCCCATGGAGTCATTCGTATACCGTAGGACTGGTGAAAGACTTTGACTTCATGGCGATTCGACTAGATACATCGGATCTGAGCGCTATTCGGTAGAAATATGCACTCAGATCCAGGCTGTCTGGGGATACGTTATACGAACTATATCCATTCGGTATTTTCCCAGTTATGTATTTTAATGTATTTTTGTTACTGGATTTTAAAATGGCGATTGTCTCTACCCTGGGAGATAATTAGGTTTCTTCCTAATTATCTCCGGGGTAGAGAAGACGGATTTATGGGTAAGATGGGAAGGGCTTAGATTGAAGCCACTGCGATTGGCTACTGTATAATATATTTTACAGTCTTCCACAAGGTCCCCTCGGGGAGTGTCCACCTTGTGGAGACCTGCATAAATACCGGGCAGGTAGCCCCATTAAACAGATCCTTATTTGACCCTCAAGACGGAGCTTGGTCTCGTTTGTGGGGGAATTATTACTGGGACAGCGCTTTCGTTATTTTTAGCTGTGGAAGGCGTTCGACTGTTTTGCTGATCGGGAGTTGCCGTATTCGTGGACTTCGTTCGGGAGTTTGGCGGTCGGCTGTATATAAACTGCATTTCTGGAGAAGGGGATTATTTACTAAACGGCGGCTTCATCTACCTGGCGGTGAGTGTCTTAACAGTAGTAATAATACTCCCAGTAATGTCTGAGTGTATAACAGATCTCCACAGTAATAATACTCCCAGTAACAAGTCTGAGTGTATAACAGATCTCCACAGTAATAATACTCCCAGTAATGTGTCTGAGTGTATAACAGATCTCCACAGTAATAATACTCCCAGTAATGTCTGAGTGTATAACAGATCTCCACAGAAATAATACTCCCAGTAATATGTCTGGGTTTATAACAGAGCTCCACAGCAATAATACTCCCAGTAATGTGTCTGAGTGTATAACAGAGCCCCACAGCAATAATACTCCCAGTAATGTGTCTGAGTGTGTAACAGAGCTCCATAGCAATAATACTCCCAGTAATGTGTCTGAGTGTATAACAGATCTCCACAGTAATAATACTCCCAGTAATGTGTCTGAGTGTATAACTGAGTTCCACAGTAATAATACTCCCAGTAATATGTCTGAGTGTGTAACAGAGCTCCACAGTAATAATACTCCCAGTAATGTGTCTGAATGTATAACAGAGCTCCACAACAATAATACTCCCAGTAAAGTGTCTGAGTGTATAACAGATCTCCACAGTAATAATACACCCAGTAATGTGTCTGAATGTATAACAGAGCTCCACAGTAATAATACTCCCAGTAATGTGTCTGAGTGTGTAACAGAACTCCATAGCAATAATACTCCCAGTAATATGTCTGAATGTGTAACAGAGCTCCATAGCAATAATACTCCCAGTAATGTGTCTGAGTGTATAACTGAGCTCCACAGTAATAATACTCCCAGTAATGTGTCTGAGTGTATAACAGAGCTCCACACCAATAATACTCCCAGTAATGTGTCTGAGTGTATAACTGAGCTCCACAGTAATAATACTCCCAGTAATGTGTCTGAGTGTATAACAGAGCTCCACCGCAATAATACTCCCAGTAATGTGTCTGAGTGTATAACAGAGCTCCACACCAATAATACTCCCAGTAATGTGTCTGAGTGTATTACAGAGCTCCACAGTAATAATACTCCAGGTAAAGTGTCTGAGTGTAAAAAAAGAGCTCCACCGCAATAATAATCCCAGTAATGTGTCTGAGTGTATAACAGAGCTTCACAGTAATAATACTCCCAGTAATGTGTCTGAGTGTATAACTGAGCTCCACAGTAATAATACTCCCAGTAATGTGTCTGAGTGTATAACCGAGCTCCACACCAATAATACTCCCAGTAATGTGTCTGAGTGTATAACAGAGCTCCACCGCAATAATACTCCCAGTAATGTGTCTGAGTGTATAACAGAGCTCCACACCAATAATACTCCCAGTAATGTGTCTGAGTGTATTACAGAGCTCCACAGTAATAATACTCCAGGTAAAGTGTCTGAGTGTATAACAGAGCTCCACCACAATAATACTCCCAGTAATGTGTCTGAGTGTATAACAGAGCTTCACAGTAATAGTACTCCCAGTAATGTGTCTGAGTGTATAACTGAGCTCCACAGTAATAATACTCCCAGTAATGTGTCTGAGTGTATAACCGAGCTCCACACCAATAATACTCCCAGTAATGTGTCTGAGTGTATAACAGAGCTCCACCGCAATAATACTCCCAGTAATGTGTCTTAGTGTATAACAGAGCTCACAGCAATAATACTCCCAGTAATGTGTCTGAGTGTATAACAGAGCTCCACAGCAATAATACTCCCAGTAATGTGTCTGAGTGTATAACAGAGCTCAGCACTCCCAGTAATGTGTCTGAGTGTATAACAGAGCTCCACAGTATTAATACTCCCAGTAATGTGTCTGAGTGTATACAGAGCTCCACAGTAATAATACTCCCAGTACTGTGTCTGAGTGTATAACAGAGCTCCACAGCAATAATACTCCCAGTAATGTGTCTGAGTGTATAACAGAGCTCCACAACAATACTACTCCCAGTAATGTGTCTGAGTGTATAACAGAGCTCCACAGCAATAATACTCCAGGTAATGTGTCTGAGTGTATAACAGAGCTCCACAGCAATAATACTCCCAGTAATGTGTCTGAGTGTATAACAGAGCTCCACAGCAATAATACTCCCAGTAATGTGTCTGAGTATATAACAGAGCTCCACAGCAATAATACTCCCAGTAATGTGTCTGAGTGTATAACAGAGCTCCACAGCAATAATACTCCCAGTAATGTGTCTGAGTGTATAACAGAGCTCCACAGTAATAATACTCCCAGTAAAGTGTCTGAGTGTGTAACAAAGCTCCACAGCAATAATACTCCCAGTAATGTGTCTGAGTGTATAACAGAGCTTCACAGCAATAATACTCCCACTAATGTGTCTGAGCGTATAACAGAGCTCCACAGCAATAATACTCCCAGTAATGTGTCTGAGTGTATAACAGAGCTCCACAGCAATAATACTCCCAGTAATGTGTCTGTGTGTATAACAGAACTTCACAGTAATAATACTCTCAGTAATGTGTCTGAGTGTATAACTGAGCTCCACAGTAATAATACTCCCAGTAATGTGTCTGAGTGTATAACAGAGCTCCACACCAATAATACTCCCAGTAATGTGTCTGAGTGTATAACAGAGCTCCACAGTAATAATACTCCCAGTAAAGTGTCTGAGTGTATAACAGAGCCTCACAGCAATAATACTCCCAGTAATGTCTAAGTGTATAACAGAGCTCCACAGCAATAATACTCCCAGTAATGTCTGAGTGTATAACAGAGCTCCACAGTAACAATACTCCCAATAATGTGTCTGAGTGTATAACAGATCCCCACAGCTATAATACTGCCAGTAATGTGTCTGAGTGTATAACAGAGCTCCACAGCAATAATACTCCCAGTAATGTGTCTGAGTGTATAACAGAGCTCCACAGCAATAATACTCCCAGTAATGTGTCTGAGTGTATAACAGAGCTCCACAGCAATAATACTCCCAGTAATGTGTCTAAGTGTATAACAGAGCTCCACAGCAATAATACTCCCAGTAATGTGTCTGAGTGTATAACAGAGCTCCACAGCAATAATACTCCCAGTAATGTGTCTGAGTGTATAACAGAGCTCCACAGCAATAATACTCCCAGTAATGTGTCTGAGTGTATAACAGAGCCCCACAGCAATAATACTCCCAGTAATGTGTCTTTAAACTACAATAAATGTGTTTAGAAATCAGTCTGTGTAAATAAGATACATCGTCCTTTTTCTAAATTATATTTTAGTTCTATAAATTGTTATTAGTAAGTCACCTAAAATGTCTCAGAACAGCCCCACCCTTGGCCACACCCCCACTCACCCTGGTCACACTCAGAACTGCCCAGCCCCTGCCCCTGGCCACACACCCTTTGTGGCGAAACCGACCTTGCCACTATGCACTGGAGAAGACTTATTGCCAGCCTCCTGCCATGTGACTATGGCCCCTGGGATGTATTGCCCTTTAAAGGCATGATTTGGGCATAATGGATTTGTGTTGTGCTGCTACTGGCCCTTTAAGAACCATCTGGGGACATACTGTGGAGTTACTGGGTGGCCACCATTTCCTGTATCAGAAGCACATGGTGAGAACAATGGATGGCGGCCATTTTAACTCACAGACACTGTTTGGACTTTTCAACACGGTGCCATCTCGCCAGTATTTGTTGCACAGAGACATCGTGCGGTGGTTTTGGTCTATACAGCAGGGGACACATTATACAGTGATTGTTTTTTATTTACCCTGTATATGTTCTGCAGAATCTGCATTAAACTGTATTTTCCAAACTACTGAACGGATCTGGGTGAATTTTGGATATGTGGTTCACCCAGATCCCCCGGTTCCGAGGAATACTTTTATGGGGTTATTGCATGTTTTGGGGTCCCTGTGATGTGTTTTATAATACTGTATTTCTCTGCCTGTGATAATTAGATTAACCATTGTGTTCAGTAATCATATCACAGGCAGAGGGGAGGATTTTGTGTCTGTGTGTATTGTACGGATTGATTGGTTGTATTTCAAAACCCTGTGGGCAGTAATATGTTTGTGGATTGTGAATAAAAGAGGCTGTATGTGCCAGTACCGTCAGTTCTGCTTGACCTCAAAACGAAGTGTCGTCTTGTTATTGGGGGAATTGGATTGTATGCTGATTGCCAGGAGTGTAAGCTGATTGTATGTTTTTCCTGTACAGCTGCTTACAGCATTCATATGCTTGAGAGCATTCACATGCTTCTCCAGTTCGGTGGTTGTGGTGTCTGCTGCAGTGCTTGGAGTCCTCAGGAAGCACTAGGAGCATCCTTCAACGGAGGTACCCAGTCGGGGTGCCAGGTGATCCGTTACACCCTTTGTCATTCAGAACAGCCCACCCATGGCTACAACCATTACCCACTCTTACTCAGAACAGCCCAGCCCATGGACACACAGCACTCACACTCAGAACATCTCCGCCCAGGGCCACCCCCAACTCACACTGTGAACAGCCCCATCCCTGGTCACCCCCCACTCATGTTCATAACAGCTCTGCCCCTGGCCCTACAACATCACACTCAGAACAGCCCGACCCCTTGCCAAACCCCCACTCATGCTCAGAACAATCACACCCACACTCACACACAGAACAGTCCCACTCATGGCCACATTTACACACAGAACAGCCCAGCCCCTGGCCACACACCCACTCTCTTTCAGAACAGCCCCACCCCTGGCCACACTCACACACAGAACAGGCTCACCCCTGGTCACCCCCACTCACACCCCAAAATTAAATATCTTCCTCTGTCCATGTGAAATGTTGGGAGGGGGAGTAAAAGGTACAAAGAGCAGACAGTCAGTGTTTTAACCAGTTTAACCTGATCAGAACAAAATATATTTTAAATAATGAATTTTAAATGGTTACTCCAAGGAGAAGGTTCCTCCTCTTCCCCCCCCCCCCCCCCCAACACTACTCCCATCCCGATCTGAAGTAAAACCTGAAAAAAATTACATGTTTTAGTTAACTTTAGTGAAACTCCTGGCACTAATATTTCATGTCCCCCTCTGACTTCACAGAGAACACTTCCAGTCCAATCACTCACAGTCTTTTTATCATTTTTGGTCATGGGAGGCTTTGAATCGTGTGACGAGACCAATCTCGCCACATTGCATTGGAGAAGCCTGGTTGCTCTCCTGCTGCCTTGGGACTATGGCCCCCTGTTAAAAGACATCTTTTTTACCTGCAGAAAAGCTTCATTCGTGCTTTTCTGCCTGGGGTTCGGTAGATTTGTTTGAATGTGTTATACCCCAGATAGGAATCCCATGGAGCCCATTCGTATGAAACTGACTGTAAAGACTTTGGCTCCATGGCGATTAAACTGTATTCGTGTGGTCTGAGCGCCATTCGCTTAATAATGTGCGCTCAGACCTGAGCTATCTGGGGATATGTTAAATGTATAGTTTTAATGTAATGTGTCTTACCTGGTGTATTTTAACAGTAATGCTTGTTTTGTGTCCCCATGTGCATAATGGAGTCTTGTCTCTGACATGTCTGTGTTTTATGTATAAAATGGGACTTTGTGTATTGTACAGTATTTTAATGCTTTGTGCTAACCATGTGCATAATGGAGTCTTGTCTCTGTCCTGGGAGATAATTTAATTACTTCTCAATTATCTCCTTGGCAGAGGAGAGGAAGCCAGGATGCATTGTGGTAAAAAGTATGTGTAATTGGGTTACCTCTCAGGATAAGGGGGAGGGAATCTGTGGGTTGTAACTAATATGTTACTGGATATTTTATACCTCCCTGTGGGCGGTCCTGTATTTGCAAGACTGTAATAAAAACCAGGCTGGGTGTGCCAGCACCTCAGACCACTGCTTGACCCTCAACACGGAGCCTTGTCTCGTTCTTGGGGGGATTCACTGTATGCTGTTAGAGACTGATTGCCAGGAGTGTAAGCTGATTGTCTGCTTTTCCTGTTCGTCTGCTAGCAGCTATTTGGGAGGTTCCAGTTCGGGAGTTGGAGTGCTATTTTGTATCCAGTTTGGGAGTTTGGTGTTCTGCAGTAGCTGTGCCTGTATCTCTGGAAAGGGGGCCGATCGCCTAAACGGTTTTTACCCCTTGTGTGCAAAACGGTCCGTTACAAATCGGCTTTAATAATGTTGGGCATGTAGAGGTAAGTGATTCTCCACATACCCTATGCTCCACCATATATCAGAAGTGTTTTTCTCCATATGAAATAACTTAGCACGTGTTGTATAACCTGTGAAGGATTCCCCAGTACCCGTTCGGTTGCTCCCACTCCCTGCTATTTAATTCACTTGGATTATTTGTTTATTTTTCGTTGTTCGGTAAAACATTTTTTTTACTGAACAGAGACCACCCTGGGTACTAATTAGAACGTGGAACACTATGTAACTATACGAAAAGTGCAGACTAATTGAATGCTCCTAGGTGGCCGCCATTTCGTGCATACGAACGCACGTGTTGAGAACAATGGACGGCGGCCATCTTGGGAGTTTCGAACAGACGAACAAGCGGAGCATTCTACACGAATCATCTTTACTCTATCCATGGCGGTTTTCGTATAAATCCATGCAAACGAAGATCGGCTCTTGCTGCCAATTCTATGGAACTCTTTGTCAGATACAACCTCGTGGCAGGCTGGTCAAACTTCCACACGGTGCTGTTCGAAAAGTACCGAGCGGATTTGCTTAATTTTTTAATATGTTACACCCAGGCATATGTTTTTTGTGGGTTTTTTATATATATATATAAAGTATATTTCTGAAAAATATGAAATTGGTAACTTTTTCTGGCCAGCAGATAATTGAGTTTAGTATGTTTCCAAACTCAATTATCTCGCTGGCTCAGAGGAGGAGTTTGATGCTGTATAAATTGAATATCCTTTCTACCATTAAACCAGTCTTGTTCCAGCTTTAAGCTTTGACTCATGTGTGGATTATTATGCCATACCAGCGATATTTTACACCGTGGATTATTGGCGATAGTATTTTATGGGAATAAGGGAATGACAGACGGTAATACATATTCAGACCGTCACATACCCTATAACCAAAGTCTTACATGATGGTTCCTCTAAAGAAACCTTAGTGGATGGGATCATATATGATGTGATAGAAGCTAAATAAAAATAGCAAAAAGTAAGGGTGAATGGGGCCACCCTTGCATGGTTTTCTAGCATGAAGGAAAAGGAGTTTTTTAAGCAATGAGAACACTATCTGAGTTCCCAGATTTGTATAAAGAGCTTGAACAATGGTCAGAAAGGACCAAAGAAAACCTATATTGTTCAGCTATTGAAGAGGTAGGACAACTGTACCCTATCACATCTAGGGAAATGATCAGGGAAGGGATCCCAGAGTTAATGAAACACCAGACTGGATCAGACTTGTTACTATTATTTCCATAACCCTGTCAGAAAAAAAGCCCCCCTGATCTGGGAACCCTAACAGGTTTAGAGTTCAATTCAAATTTTTGCTAAGTTATTTTTAGATTAGAAATAATTAACGGTCTCTAATCAATGGCTAAAGTCACATCTCTCATTCTCTTGGTAATCAGGTCAATTTTGGCAAGAGAAATGTCAAGATCTGGAAAATAGATGATCCAGGTGGAGAACTTCAGCATCCCTAAAAGTCTTAAAATATATTCTTAATTAATAACAGTTTGCAAAGCCTCATTATAGTTTGAAGAATGATTATAGAGTGAGGAGCTTCTGTAAATATTGTATTACTGTCTTAAGGATCGATGACAATTACACCCACTTCATCCTTAACACCAGTAATGGATCTAGGTATTGGTTTTGGTTTCAAAGATCTGCCCAGAAAAGTATCCATTTTATTTGATTTCTTGCAAAACATCCTTTTTGAGCACAAAACAGACTAAATAATATTATCCAAGGAGAAAGGGAAAATGTAACGTCTCTTAGTTCTGTACTTACTGATAACGCCTGACATAACAGGACTCCATGCCAGTAAGCAGCAGTAAAAGGGAGTAAGACGTGAGCAAACATGACAAGTGTCAAGCTGTATCCCAATATTAGCTTGTCAGTATGCGAGTTCAGGTGGCGGGTATGAAGATGAAAGTAAGATTACTTTAACAATTAAAGTGACATTATTAGAGATTGACATTAATATGTGACTTTTGAATTCTATTTATGTCACCTTCTCCGATATACAAATCTATGTCTTCTCCATATATAAAGGATTTGGACTCCCAAATAAAGGTGGTTTCTCATACTGCAAACACATCGAATTCTGTCATAAGAGACCAGGACGGTTCTTTCGCACCCTTCCAAGAGACATCAGTGGATTCATGGGCATCCGCAGGGGAGCAAGGGGGAGGAGCAAGGGGGTGCTGCTATTTTTCGTTTCAGTGTGAGAATACACTGCAATACCGCCACCGGCCAGTAGGCACTGTGAATGGAGAAAGGCAGGGAAAGGAAGCTACAGCTTATCCCTGCTTCTTTCTCTTGACTGCATCCACAGGGGAGCTGCAGTCAAGCCTTCAGAGACAGCCTACAGATCAGGCAAGTGAGGCATGGGCGAAGGGGGGCAGCCTACAGATCAGTTAAGTGAGACATGGGGGGGCAGCCTACAGATAAGGTAAGTGAGGGATTGGGAGGCAGCATACAGATCAGGTAAGTGAGGGATGGGGGGGCTACAGATTAGGTAAGTGAAGAATGGGGGGGGCAGCCTACAGATCAGGTAAGTGAGGGATAGGGGGGAAGACAGGCTACAGGAAGGTAAAGTAGAAGGAGCAGAAATGAGCAGAAAGGTTCTGCAAGGGGCAGGAAGGGTCAACAAGGAATAGGAAGGATCTGCAAGGGGCAGGAGGGGTCTGCAAGGGGCAGGATGGGTCAGCAAGGAGCAGAAAGGGTCTGCAAGGAACAGGAAGGGGCAACAAGTAGAAAGAAGGGACAGCAAGGAGAAAGAAGGGGCAGAAAGAATCAGAAGGAGCACAAAGGTAAAGTAGGAGAAGGAACAGAAAGGGTCTACATGGAACAGAAAGGGTCAGCAAGGAGCTGGAAAGGGCAGAAAGAATCAGAAGGAGCACAAAGGTAAAGTAGGAGAAGGAACAGAAAGGGTCTACATGGAACAGAAAGGGTCAGCAAGGAGCTGGAAGGGGCAGAAAGAAGCAGGAAGGGGCAGCAAGAAGGAGGAAGGGTCTGCAATGAGCAGGAAGAGAAATTAAGGAGCAGAAAGGGTCAACAATTATCTAGAAGGGGCAGAAGTAGCACAAAGATAAAGTAGGGTACAGAAAAGGAACAGAAATGAGCAGCAAGGAGCAGGAAGGGTCTGCAAGAAGCAGGAGGACGCAGAAAGGGGTAGCAAGGAGCAGGAAGGAGCTGCAAGAAGAAGGAAGGGTTTGCAAGGAGCAGAAAGGGATCAGAAAGAGAAAGGAGCAGAAGGGCGCAAAATAGGCAGAAAGTAACAGAGAGGTAAAGGAGCAGAAGGTGCCAAGGACGAGAGAAGACCGTTTCAGAAGAAAAAGAAGACTGTGTCAAATGAAGGAGAAGAAAATGAGATTGGAGCAGGAAGGACAAATGAAGTGATTCCTCCACTTCATTCTTGATATCACATCATAAGGCTTTGGTACCTGGGCCTGGCAGGAAACTTTGGATCTTCCCCTCCCCCTTTTTCCTGTCCTATTGTTTCCCCAGCAGGGCGTTGATCCAGGGACACTGACAGACCAGTTTAAACTGGCTGCTTTGTCAGTGTTAATGTGTTCACTTTTATTTACTGAGTGTCAGGAAACACAGAGGGCCGCTTGGTAGTGGTGCCGCTGATTGGCTGGAGGGTCAGCTGGCACTCTAAGCCAATCAGTAGCTCCCCATTCATAAAAACGTTAAAACATTTATGAATTGGGAACTAGCGATTGACATAGAGCGTCAGCTGACCACTCTAGCCAATCAGCGGCACCCATGCCTGACATCAATCTGCACTTCCTGACACTCCGTTTCAGAAGCCGAATACCACTGAGCGACCTGGAGATCTAGAGCTGGAGGAAGCCTTTGGGGTTAAACCATTTGAGAGCGGTTTCATCCCTTAAAGAAAAGAGAGCACGCAGGGGCTTCCTGGCATCATAGCATTTTCATTTAGATGAAGTTGTTATGATGACCAGAATATTCCTTTAATTTGCTTAAAGGAACACTATAGTGTCAGGATTGCAAACGTATTCCTGACACCATAGTTGTGAAAATGCTATTCACCCTGGCTTTATGTGATAATGACTATGCTCCTCCCCTTCATGACACTGTCAAAAAGGGGCCAAGCATGGATGTCATTACAATTATGCCCCTCTCCACCCCCCGGAAAAATTCCTGCGGACGCCCATGAGTGGATTTGCTCTTAATGTTTATGATAGAGTGTGCTGGAGGAGAAAAGACATCCCAGAGAAATTTATTGATGAAAACACTGCATGTTCTGCACAGGTTTAAAAAAAAAAAAAGCCTTACTCCATGTGTCTGTAAACAGGCATGCATCCGTTTGAGACAACTGTCTCATTCCAGAGTGTTAGCTTGAATAGGACAGTTGCCTAACTCTACAGACTGAAAAAACAGGGGGAGAAAAGAGAGACTCTGATCAATGTGATCAAGTAGAGCACACTCCGGTGTCTGGTTTCTCTCTATTTCAAAGTTTTTCTGACTTTATTTTGGATTGTTCATTTGTTTGAAAGTGTTTGCTGGCTGGTTTAAAAAGATAATTGTCAAGCGATGCATGTCTACTTAAATAAAGGCAAAAATGAGGAAATGAAAGTAGTCTTACTCAGAGAGTGTTATTTAGACTCTGCTAGGTGTAGTGCAATAATTTTAATATGATTTGTTTTATTATGATATGCTTCAGCTCAGTCAAATCAACAAACAATCCTAGAAAGTTGCACTCAGGAGGCCCAATCGGTGATCCATGCACTTAGGGCTACCAGATGGGCATGTGTCATCAGAAAACAGGTCATGGGCTGCGGCCCTGGACTCTTTCTGCCTTCTCCTCACACTAGGCAGCCATCCCACCGCTTGCCACCAAATGTAGCGGTTATCCCGATGAGTAGAGGGGTTTCCACCGCTAGAGGGTGTTGTGGGGATATTTATGGGATAATAATAGTAACAGTGAGAATTGCCCACTAATTCAATTCTCAGATCCCAAAGAACGTTTATCGTGTTAAGTGGAATGTATTTCATATAATTAATATCACAATGTATAAAAATAGATTTTTATTTATATGACAAATTAATAATAATAATATTATATGTAACATGCATAACAATAATCAATGAATATTCAGTACAAAATTATATGTAATACAAAGAAATGGGTATTACGTTTCAATGGCTAAATAGCATTTCCTGTCAAGAATTCTGACGATTTATGACTAGCTTCCACAGACTGAAAGTGAAACTTTTCACACAGAGAACAGAATTCCTCAGAGTGCAGCGTAAGGTCGTAAAGTTTAGCAGACAGTTAGAATAACCCTTTCAATGCTGGCTAGATCTCCTAGGTAGTTAAGATCTATTCTTATGTAATTTTTAAATAAAATAACATTTAAACCAGTTCATTAGCCATTTCCTGAAAACAATCCAATAAGAGAATCTACATATTATATAAGCAGATTTTTAATTTGTCTAAAAGATATCTATCTTAATTTAGAGCAAATCAATACACCTGGATAAAAACAGCGGTATGCTAACACGTGATAATATCACATCAATATATAATTATTCTTAATTCCACCTGCAGAATGGAATGTTTATAACTATATATTCTTAGTTAACTAAGATTTCTTAATATGGAAATCTGACCGTGCTTTATCCAGTCATATATAATGCTATTAATATAATTTAATTAATTTAATTTAATTAAATGAAACCAGTATAATTACCAGTTGAGTAGATATTTCATCCGATTGGTAGTCTCTCTGCATGGAGGTGTTGGTTAGAAAGTCAGTAAATTCTAAGTGTTAGAGTTTTAGGAGTAGAGTGTTAGTCTCAGATGTTGTCCAAGTTGGAATCCCCAAACTTCCAATTCCTCTCTCCTCTCCTTTGCATATCTTGCATCTGCCTCCTCTCGTTTCTCCCTATCTTCCCTTTGTCTTAACTTTTAAAGGGCCAGACTCTCTGTACGTCATCAGTTGATAACCCAATAGAAGCACTAGAGGTGTGGTTATCTTCCAGATCGCAAATTAGTTATTTGGTCTGTAGAGGGCAGTCTTGTCCCACTAAACATACCTATCCAGGAAAGAGTTAACTTTTCCTGGTGGCTATTTTGACGTCATTTTGGCCTATCTAGATAGTGGCTATAACTTACGTATCCTTCAAAGATCAAAGGGGTTCTTAAATTTTGTCCAGACTATGTGTCTGCAAATCTGCTATAATTTCTGATATGACAGATCATGAACTAAGTTTACCCTTTTCCATACAATGGTACCTTATATATATAGACAGTTAAATATTAAATTATTTAATCTTCTCTGTCACAATTGTCTGGGTTTAGATTTGATTATATTCTTCTTAGCATTAGACAGTCTATCCAACCCCCTTCCTTATCACTTGGCTTGTATATACTATGCATTCCTCAGCTCTGGGAAAGTGGTTAGCTTACAGATAGAAATATAGTGTCTTTCTGTTAACTTAAAATAATAAAATGGAGTCTGGTCTGTTCAGAGTGACTCAGAATATACACTTTTAGTTTCTATCATAGCACAAAATGTCTGCCGATATAAATACTCTGACAGTGTCCTTCTCCCGATGGTGAGGGGTATTCTCAACATTCAGCAGTCATTCAAGTTGAGAAGCTCTTAAAAGAGCTAGTGTTATAGCTGTATAGCAGTTTCCCCCAATAAGAGACAAGACTCTAGATTGAGGGTAAAGTAAGAACTCTTTAATGCAAGCAAGCACTTACAATTTATACACACATTTTAAACCCCCAACAGCCTCATTTACATACAATGGGGTACATAGAGCACTATAGTACAAGGAAGGGTGGGGTCAGACAACAGCAAGGGCTGATGGGAGATTGAGGAGGGACAAAGCAGCCAGTTTAAACTGGTCTGGCAGTGTCCCTGGATCAACGCCCTGCTGGGGAAACAATAGGACAGGAAAAAGGGGGAGGGGAAGAGGCACATTTTCTCATGGAAGTCACTTTTTAACATGTCTTTTTGCAGGGCCCATAGTCTTTGGGCAGGAGGCTGGCAAACAGGCCTCTCCAAAAACCAGTGGCGAGGTCACTTTTGCCACACCGAGGTCGAGGGAGCCGGAAATACACGAGATTGATTAGAAAGTCAAGTCCCTGATTAAGTGCGGCCATGAGCCGGGGGCCGTGACACTAAGTGGCTACTACATAAGACTGGAAATACCCCATTTTGAATACCCAGGGTTGTCTACATTTAAAAATGGTATGCCATGTTATTTCACATTCATGGGCTACCGTATGGTCTCAAAAGGCAACACAGACCCAGCAAACCAATCTGGCAAAGGGAAATGGGCAAGCCCTACATTGACCATGTAACTTCCCATGACACCATAAAACCTGTACACGGGGGGTATTGTTATACTCAGGAGACTTCGCTGAACACAAATATGAGTGTTTAAAACAGTAAAACTTATAACGACAATGAAATCACCAGTAAAAGTGCAATTTATTGTGTAAAAAAAATGCAAAAAACTAAATTGAACGCTAACTCTGTCAAGCGTTTGTGGTGAAGTGGCTACTACAAAAGACTGGTCATACCCCATTTTGAATACCCTGGGTTGTCTACTTTTGCAAATTGTATGTTATGGTGGGGTTAATATTCATTTATGGGTTTCCATACTGTCTCAAAGGCAATATAGCCAAACTGGCAAATAGCAATTTCCAAAAACTGAAATTGGCAAACCTATGTATGACCCTGTAACTTTCCTAATCACCATACAACCTGTACTTGAGGGGTACTGTTGTACTTGTGAGACATTACTCTTTACAAATATGAGTGTTTTAGAGCAGTACAATTGCTGACCATGTGTGACAGATCTTGGACTTACATGGAACTACTATTCATTCGTTTGGTTCGTGTCTTTCCCCGTTCGTGTGGACTCTACATGCTTTCCCTGAAACTACCGAACAAACTCCCGAATGGTCGACCACCCAGTAGAGAAGTGTGCTGCTGGTTAACCTCTTGGCCCCATTAGAACATTGAGGTTAACCGCAGACACCTCTAAATTGGTGACTGCAGCATTCATATCCCGAACATTTTAAATCCACGAACACTCAATGGTGTTCGACGACAAACTCATGGAGCTCAAAACGGACACTATTTGGCCCGAACACCGCTGAAGCCGCCGACCTCCATTCTTCTTCAGTAAAAACTCACGAACGTCCCTGTGTTCGGTACTTTGTTCACGAATAAGCCATAGCCCAGATAGCCATCCCGTGGAGCCCATTCGTATGAAGAACAGACTTTGTGAACCCTTTTGACTCCACGGCAATTGGACTGTGTGCATAGGATCTGAGCGCTATTCGGTACTTTTGTGCGCTCAGATCCCAGCTATCTGGGGACCCGTTGAATGCCTGTGTTATATTGCAATATTGTAAAGTTATACATTTGTATGCATTTTGTCATGGTCACTTAAAATGGTGTTTGGTCTTTGTCCAGGGAGATAATTGAATTACTTCACAATTATCTCTCGGGCAGAGCAGAGGTTCTTGGTTAATTAAAGGAGAATGACTACATGTGTAACATTCTGATTTGTCAATGTAATGTCCTTGTCACAGTCTCCCATTTGGTCCCCACGGGGAGTGTCCACCAGATGGGAGACCTGCATAAATACCGGGCAGGTAGCCCACATTAAACCAGATTCCTGCTGACCCTCAATATGGAGCTTTGTCTCGTCATTGGGGGGGATTATTCGTATGGATTGCGCTTGTTCGGCTGTTTGGAAGTCTGACTGGTTCGTGTGATTGCTGTTCAGCAGTTTGGAGCGCTCAGTGGCTACCTCTGCATTCGGGAAGGGAACGTCCTATATGGCAGTACCCCTCTCCTACCAGGGGAGCCGTAACACCGTGTTTCTAGTTTACCTAAATAATTTGCCATTTGGCTTATCCCTCCTGGAACATCTACCCTGTTACATATCTTAGTATCATCAGCAAAAAGACATACCTTACCATCAAGACCTTCTGCAATATCACAAATAAAAATATTAAAGAGAATGGGTCCAACTACAGATCTCTGATGTACCCCACTGGTGACAAGCCCATGCTTCGAATATTAACTACAACCCTCTGTTGCCTGCCACTCAGCCACTGCCTTACCCATTCAACAATATTGGAATCCAAACTTAAAGATTGCAGTTGATTGATAAGCCTTCTATGTGCAACAGTGTCAAAAGCCTTACTGAAATCTAGGTAAGCAATGTCTACTGCACCACCCTAATCTATTATTTTACCCAATCAAAAAAAAATAAAAAATCAATAAGATTTGTAGCGGATCGGCAGTATTAAATCCACGAATTCCGCTGGTTCAGGAAGTAATCCACAGTCCAGCGCTGAAAAGCAAGGCAATATCCCAAATCTCCCAGTAACCGGACGAAACACAGTTCTGAGAGTCAACTGCGGTCTTTATTTTCAGCTCCACAATTTATACAATTCCCCATGCAAGGGGTTTCCTGAGTCCCATCCCAGGAGCATTCCCACAGTGGACTACATGGGGAACTTCCATTACAGAGCCTTTCTCCCATCAGGCACTGCTGCACGGGAGGGATCCTCCCACAGGAATGTACCGTTAAGTGGATTATGCCTCCGTGCAGCAGAACCGACAATTTGTATTAAAATACATAACTTTTCGAATATGCAGTCTATTTGCACGAATGGACGTTCGGTAGATAGCTGGGGTCTGAGCGCATCATTCGTGAGATTACCGCTCAGATCCCAGCTAAAACAACCGAACGCCGCACAAAAAACACATTCATTAAAATGTATATTCAAAAGACCGATTGAAGTCAAGGGAACATAATACCGAACGGCCTGGACCTTCCGAATGGCCTGGAAGCTCAGCGGTGTTCACGCCTTCGAGTAGCCATTTTTAGTACCATGCGCTCGACGACCAAACACCGCTGAGGGAACAAAGGATCCAAGAGGGCCGACCGCCGCATGTTCGGTAGTCGAACGGCGGCCACCTAGGAGAGCCTCTAATTACTGATTGCAATATTGTTGCAATCGGTTAACAAGCGCCACACGTCTCTAATTGTGTGGGCTACTACATGGTGGTTATTTCGGTTCACGAACAGCCCGCAAAAGTGCCATTCGTGAAACGAAATGAAATATAGCTATCTGCATTCGGCAGATAGCCAATACAGTAAATACACGTTATTACAGCCAGTATACATTACACTTAGTTAAACACATATCCCCACAGACATACAGGCAACCCTTAAAGTCACAGTCTCTTTATATTGTCCAAGTGGCTAGGTTTGCCACAAGATTAGTTTAGGTTATGAAGGAATTAGAGAAGTAAAAAGAGTTCAAGTGACTCTCTGAGCTTTATATTAATTACTTAGCAAACCATAATCCACACACTATGCAAATAAAGATGATATATAAAAATACTGTTTTATTCTCCTCCTCCCTATATGCTCTCTCTATGCTGACTGCAAAGGGTGCTAAGATGGAGGCTGTAACGGCTACCCTGGTGTAGTGAGGGTACCAGCCGTTGGGGATGTCCTTTTCTTCCCGGCAGTCGCTGTGTAGTGATGGAGTCGCCTATTCCCTTCTGCTGAATCAGGAGTGGAAGCAAAGTACAGCTCTGAAAAGAGCTAAGTGATTAAGCTGCATAGATTCCCCTTTCAAGAACGAGACGAGGCTACGTTTTGAAGGGTCAAGAAGAACTGAGGATTTATTGACAGACACTCTCTTTTTATGCGATTCTGCCCATGCAAGGGAGACACCCACATAATTAGCAGTACAACCAATCCATACAATATACATTCTGTAAATCCCTTCCCCTCAGATAACTACATAACATAATTAAAAAGGAACATATTTTCCCCAAAGTTCGGATGTACCCCAAATACTTGGGGTACATACATAAATTTATCCCCAGATAGCTTACATTTAGGGTACTAACATATTTAAAAATCAGCTCATTCGGTTCAGCCGTTCGGGAGATATGGGACTTAGAAGTTTTGACCGACCGCACGGGCACAGTAGCCGAAAACAGTTCCATGAATGCTGGCCCTGCAGTCGGTCTAAGAATGTGGGTAAAAACTCCCGAACGGCCGGCCATCCGTATGCCACCCTGGGTTCGCTGAAATCCCCATCTGTTGCTGATTCTTTCTACCGAACGCCCGGTCGTTCGGTAGTTTTGGCGAGGTTTTCCCGAAGGTATGGAGGTCTCAGCGGTGTTCGCCTGTTTGAGTGTCCGATTTTAGTTCCAGACATTCAACGGCAAACACCGCTGTTCGGGAGTTAAGATGGCCGTGAACACGTGGAAGTCCTGAAATGGCGGCTGAGCTTACAGCTCCCATAGCATTCGTGCGGTCTTTCGAATAAAAGTGCCCATCAAGCAGGGGGGTAAATTAGACATAATTAGCAGTCAGGGTGGCCTGTTAGAGGTAGGTAAGCATTCGCATGGAGAATGCTTGCAAAATACCGAACAGCCTTATAATCCACATGTCTTTTCCAGGCAAACTGTGCTTTTTGTTACAGAGGCGCCCAGTTTTTCTCACCTCACAGAATGTTTGTTCAATATAGTGTTAAGTAAACAGAATAAAAAAAAAAATCAAAAGTGGCAGTTTGCCCTTAAGACTATCTAAAACAAGACTGCACCAGGGCCCCAAGACTACCTACTAGAAGACTGCACCAGGGGCCTCAAGGCTAAATACTACAAGATTGCACTAGGGCCTCAAGACTATTTACTGCAAACCGAACCGGGGGCCTCAAGACTACTTACTGCAAGAATGCACTGGAGCCTCAAGACTACCTACGACAAGACTGCACCGGGCCGCAAGACTGCCTACTGCAAGACAGCACCGCAGCCTCAAGACTACCAATTGCATGAATGCACCACAACCTCAAGACGACCCATTGCAAGACTGCATTGCTGTCTCAAGACTACATATTGTAAGACTGTTCTGTCCCATCCGATGGTGGCAACTAATGTGCATGCACGGCAAGTGCTGCAAGCACATTAGGCGCTCCCCAAAGTAAAGCATTGCTGCAATGCCTTCCTATGGGGATTTAACTGATGCTGCATGTCCATTGCAGGGCTAAGTAGGACTGGGACTCTGCACCTAGATGAGATGAAATGTTCTGGGTGACTTTAGTGTCCCTTTCAAGGTCAAACTAGCTGAACTAAACGTAAAGCTATCTTGGACAATGTTTCCACTTTGGCTAGTTTGACTTTTTTAAATTCACTTTAAATTCTCACCATAGTGAATAACCCTGTTGGTATAATCTTCAAGTCATAGCTTACACGGCTCTATACAGTGGGCTTTGCAAGTTAAAGATGTATCCAGCTTGAATGCATCTAACTCCTTTGTATCCATAGAGACTAAATCTACTAAATAAATATTCTCTCCATTGATAAAACAATGAAATGCACTACGTCCTACATAACGTTTGCCCAATATGTCTGCATGTTAATGGTGCCCCTTCATTGTTAATCTGATTGACGTAATATTGATTAGCGCACTAATCAAGCGGGAGAGCTACAGGGTCCGTCTTTCAGGAGGGCAGATCAATAAAATTTAAATTGCTTATGGTAATCACAGCTCCAATCTTTGGAGATCAGCATATGCAATCCTCTGACCCGGCCAAGCTGGGAGATTAAAGCATTTAACGAACAGTCACTAACCCAGGGCCCAGCTTGGAATATTCTGTTAATATGTGAAAAACCTCAGATAGTCGCACATTTCCCTAAATATTTCCTCTTGTCGCAGCAGAGTTTTACACATTTTTTTGCTTTAATGAGAGTCTTGTATGAATAAGCAATTATATTTTCTATTAAACAATTTAAATGTAATTGAATTAGCTGCTATAATATTGCTGGGACAAGCAAAATCTTTGATTAGAAAGAACTGAGGGATATTGGAAGCTCAAATTAATTTATAGGGCTGAAAAATAAAACCAATTAAGGAGAACTGCCTTTGTTAAAGGGCTGTAATTAAGCAGCACATTGTCTGTGTGGATACAGATAATAATTGTTTGTTTTAAGCGTTTCCTAAAGTCCCGGATTAAAACATATTTTCTTAGAAGACGCTAAGAAAAAGGTGAGAGCATATTACACGCCATTTTATCACTTTTTCTTTTTCTGCTTTAATTAGATTCTTTATGTAAAAATAGACACAATAATGTCTTCTAATGGGTTTGCAAAGTTACTCCAATCCGTGCGTGAACGTCCCATAATTTAAAGCGCGCTTCGATAGCTGCTAATATTATATATTTTTGTATTAAAATCTGACCAGGGAAACCTCATGACTTTAAAAACTGCCCATGGCTTCCTAATTCCCAACGTAAGAATGCAAGCCACAGAGTAATGGGAGTGGTGACATAAATGGCGATACTGTATGTTGGAGTGCTACCACCTCACAGGGACTCGAGCCCACCAAAACCCGTAGCTATTATGGGCGCCATGGAGCCTTTCTTGACACCAATGAATGTTTGTCTACCAATATGGTAAATATATATGGTACTCACAGCAGGAGGGTGAGTGTATCTGCAGTGTGCAATTTTTGCATGAGCCTCCTGTCCAAAATTGTTCCATAGAATCTGGGGTAGCGGCCGATCTCTTTCGGGAGCACAAAAACTCACAAAATACCCAATGGATGCTTTAACCCGTATGCTGATCGTGTGCCCCTCATTCGTAGGAATGATTCCACCGAACAGTGTTCTTCTCAGATGTATAGAAACAAATGCAGATGGGGATGGAAGTTCAGCGGTGTTCGTGAGGTTGAGTGTCCGATATTAGTACGATGCACTCAATGACCAAACACAGCTGCCTGCAATCGCAGGAAGAAGATGGCTGCCATCACGTGTTCGTACATCCACACGACGGCCACCCAGCCGTCCGTTTAGAACATGAGGTGTAAACCATTATTAAAGTGTTAACTGGGGTGATGGAGTTTAACAAGCATATGAGTGGTCCGGATCATTCAGGGTTTTGTTCGGTTAAGATTTAGGTGAACACGGTTTTACCGAACAAACCAGGGAGACCTAGGGGAACATAGATCAATTCCGCCACACTGCTCTCACGTAACCAAAAGTTGGCATACACTGTCTGATCCCAACGGATCAGCTTGGGAATGTCCGTGGGAGTGCTCGAGTTCAGATTATCTGGATAACCCGTCAGTATTGCCATTCTGCTTCCCAGGGTGGTAGTGGATGGTAAAGTCATATGGCTGTAGCACTAAGCTCCAGCGATGCAGTCTAGCGTTGTGGATTCACTTATACAGCTAAAGAGTGAAAAATTAATCATATTAGATAAAAAAAAAAAAATTCTTTAAAAGAACAGCTGACTCCTTTTAGTGGCACGCAAGAATTCTATGACTTCAAAGAAAATCAAAAGAAGTATAGAAAAAACAGAAGCAAAAATAAAGAAAATCAAAATAAAAAATATAATACAGACAAATACGACTATGCACAAGGCCGTGTAAGAACTTACAATATCAAAAAAATAAATATGTACAATATTGGCAGATATAATCCTACAAGAAACCAACATCAGCAGTACGTACAAAGAAAGCCCATTTAGGACAAATGCATACAGAGACTCAGATCAAATCAAGATAATATATTCCAAAATAGATCATGGCGCTATCCTAAGAAACAATCCCAAACACATAAATACAAGAACCACAGATGTACTCACCAAAAAATCCACATATCCTTCAATACACACAAAGACAATTGAAACCATGAAATACAGATCCAACACTGGGGACAAAGATGTCCCATTGGTAGTTAGGCCACACACCGATATATATCCCCCCCAAAAGAAAAAATAACTATGGAGATGATAAATACACTTGGGAAAAGATACACACAAAAACATGTAGAAACTATGATGATAGAAGGTCTAGATTGCCTGTAGATATACTGAAAAACAATAGGTACCATGCACTCTCCTTTTCAGAACAGTTAGACAAAACAACTTTTTTAGAGATACCCATGAACCAAGAACGACACATAAACCACATACCCTTCACTCCCATAGTAAGCCGCAAAACATCACTAGATGAAGACGAGCAGGCAGAAGACAACATCATAAAAAAAGTGACGCCAGACAGATTTTAAGACCATAAAGGCATCTTTAATCTATCAAATAAAGCTCTCACCTCCCTACAAACCAATGTCTTGAGAAAAGGTTTAAAATTCGCACCTACCAAAACATTTAATAACTTCCAAGCATTTCTAAATGTTAACAAGTTTGTTAAAAACACTACACTTAAACATTTTTTCAAACCAAAAAAGAAATACCCATATATATATATATATATATATATATATATACCAAATACCCTGCAGAAGCATATAAACCGTTAAATGACCGGAATACATATATCAAACTAACAAAAGACCCCACTGCAGACATAAAAATACTACTGTTAAAACTCTTAGACAAAGGCAAACAAAATGGAATTTTGAATCCACATGAACTCACATACATTAATATACAACATCCCAGAATCTTCCGAAAATACATAAAGATTTACAAAATCCACCAGGTAGACCGATTGTTTTCCGGTATAGGGTATAGGGTCCATCTTATCAAAACTCTCAGAATACATAGACATACTGCTTCCACCATATGTAAAAAACACTAAATTATACCTCAAAGATTCTATAGACATCATTAACATATTAGATAAATTAACATGGAATTAGATGTGATGTCAAATCATTATATTCAATCATTTCTCACAAAAAAGGTACCCAAGCAGTAAAAACTATTTTAGAAGAATGTAAAGACCTACACCCTACTCAAATAGATTTTATTATTGAACGAATAATTCTTATCTTAAAAAATAACTATTATTGGTTTTCGGACTCCTTCTACTTTTAAGTAAACAGCACAGCTATGGGCACCAGATTCGCACCCAGCTATGCAAACCTCTTCAAGGGAAAACAGACACATATGGAGGGGGCATGACTGGGTTGGAAATCTGGTGTGCTATTTTAGATATATAAACAACCTCCTATTTATTTGGGATGAAACTATGTCTACTGCTGAGAAATTTATAGAACACTTAAATAAAAATATTGACAGCATTATTTTAACTGCAGAACTAAACACTCAATTAGTTACCTTTTTAGATTTGGACATATATGTGGTAAACAACATTCTCCTCACAAAAACACATTTTTAAAAAAGTACATACAAATACTTTTTTCAGTAAAAACAGTTGTCAGCCCATAACCCTGCATGGCTAAATGGTATTCCAAAAAGTCAACTTCTGAGACTCCGTAGAAATTGCTCCAAAAAAACTACTTTCTATACACAAGCCCAAGACATAAGACAGAAATTCATCCAAAAAGGCTACAACCTCACAAATATAGATAACCTGGTGGAACAAGTAGACAACATAAACAGAGATGAACTACTAGAAAAAAGTACCCATAAAGTGAAAAGAAAACAAATGAATTCTCCCATTAATATTTGACTACATTAACAAAAATAGACAGGTTAAATGAATAATCCACAAAAATTGGCATTTACTAAAAGATGACAGTCTTTTGAAAACAATCATACCCGACAGACCCACAGTTATTTTCAGGGGTGCACCAAACCAAAAATCCAAACTTACACAGAACTTCATAAAAAAAAACTGTAAATTATCCCAAATACATTTTTTTTACATGCACAGCATTCAAAAAAACACAAACAACTGATAAATATAGAAGAAATATTATGTCAAACAACACAAGAAAATCCTTTGATATGAAAGACATTGTTGCATGCAATAGTATATTTGTCATATATTTATTAGAATGTCCGTGCGGACTTCAATATATAGGCAGGACTAGCAGACAGTTCAAAATCAGAATAGCAGAACACTGCTGAAATATTGAAAAGGGCTACAAAAACCATTCTGTCTCTGCCCATTTCAAACAACATAACCAAGATCCAAGTCAACTAAAATGTATGGGCATTGCCAAATACAACCAACACTGGAGAGGGGGAGATTCCATAAAGAACCTAGGAAGACTTGAAATAGAATGGGTGTATCGCCTTGACACTTTACACCCAAAAGGTCTAAACATAAAATTTGACCTGATTAATTGTCTATAATCATGCACATACTTCGACACCCCACTGATATATTCTTGTCCACTTTGAAATGATATGTACCGTATGTCTATTTATATGCACAACGCACTTTAATAATATATATATAGGACTGAGAAAAAATTTAATAATGTCACCAAAATAAGAAACCTCAAAAAATACCCATAATTAAATTGATATACATATTTATAAAAATCTAATTCGAATCCCTCAAAGAATGTATGCACCTATTAAGCAAATTCTTGTTGCATATTTTCCATTTTAGCTCAAAATACCATCTACTATTTTATCTCCTAAAAATGTATATACCCACTAGTGAACTAAGTCACATCTCCCTCTATAGGTTCCAGTAGTAAACAACGTATAATCCTTATTCTTATAAATAAATATGGCCTTTCCCTCTGTTTCCAATACATTTGTATCTATATCATGAACTTTTGCCCTTAAACAAAATGGCGCAATATCAACTTCCACTTACATCACTTCCTGTGATGCTCAAATATCCAAAAACCGAAACTGACGTCATCATCCTTCCGGAAACCGGAAAGTGCTGTATGAACACCTCAATCCACTAACAAACACCAGAGAACACATATAAAGCTGTCCTACAGTAGAACACCATCCACTTTTGAGAAAGCCTTTGGCGAAAAGCGTTAAGTGAGGACTTATTTTATCCACAGTTTGTTTGTTATTTTTACTTATATAGCTGTTGTTTCCAGCTTTTTATTTAATACACCTACTATTTTATACATCATCACCTGTGGAGTACATCCTTCATACAGACCTCATCATCCTTCCGGTTCCAGCATATATCCCTAGGTGGGGATTGTTCCAACTCAAGTTCTTCATACCAGAGCAGGACATTGCTCTGGGTGACACAAGTAGGATATTTTCCTCCATCAATACCAATTGTTTGTTGTAACGGATCACCTGGCACCCTGACTAGGTACCTCCGTTAAAGGATGCTCCTAGCGCTTCCTGAGGACTCCAAGCACTGCAGCAGACACCACAACCACCGAACCGGAGAAGCATATGAATCCTCTCAAGCATGTGAATGCTGTAGACAGTTGAATAGGAACCATACGAATAGGTTTACTCTCCTAGCAGTCAAACTGGAACAGCATACAATAAATCCTTCCCCAATAATGAGACGACACTTCACTTTGAGGGTTAAGCAGGAACTCTCTGTACTGTCACATACAGTCTCTTTTATTCCCAATCTACAAACATAGTACAGCCCACAGGGCGTTACAAAACAACCAATCAATCCGTACAATACACCCAGACACTCCCACACAAAATCCTCCCCTCTGCAGGTGATATGATTACTGAACACAATGGGTAATCCCATTATCACCAGCAGAGGAATACAGTTTTTACACAACATTTATAACTTCTAAAATATACATGTCACAAACATAAAACATACATTTTCATAATCAATCCATTCAGGGGAACAACATATTAAAAAATGGCACGAATCAGACCAAGGGTTCAAAAGTTAAGGGAAAGTCCTTTGTGACTAAATGAAGCATGGCTTTCTGGCCCAAACCAGTTTCAGAGTCTTCTATCCTGGAGAGTAATTCAATTATCTCCCAGGATAGACACAAGACTCCATTAAGCACATGGTTGCAAAAAGACACAAAACACTTTAAAATACATAAAGTCACATTTACACATAACACACAGACATTTCACATATCCCCAGATAGCTGGGATCTGAGTGCACATTATTAGATGAATGGCACTCAGATCACACAAATAAGCCTTTCTGCAGGGGAAATAAACGGTTTAACCTGCAGGGCCATAGTCCAAAGGGAGCAGGCGAGCAACCAGGCTTCTCCAGTTCACAGTGGCGAGGTTGGTTTCGCCACACTTCTCCCCTTTACCAACTAGACTAACAGGGTATCTGACCTCCTGCCGGTCAGTGCCCTGGTTAGTCCAGCAACCCACCCACAAAACAGAAACAGCAGTACAGCCCACCCACAATAACTGGTTACTACACCTGGGTAGAGGAGAACTTTGTCCATGTCCAGGTGCCTCACCACGACTGTGGGGGCAACTGTTAGGCTGCCTTGGTGGGTTGCTGAGTGGGCAGAGACCAGCGGTACTCTGCCCTGATGCCAATGCTACCATGGAAGTAGCCTGGTGGGAGCCTGGTTGTGGGAGGGAGAGACCGACTGTCTCCCCTCTGGATACACCGCTCTGTGGCTGGGGAACAGGACCGACTGTCCCTACCCCTTGTGCTGTAAGTGCAGAGACTACGGTCCCAACTGCACTGTTGGGGGGTGTAACATCTCCCCTTGGTGGGTTAGGCTGCCGCTGGAGAGAGGGTGTAACAAGCTCCTCTCTCTGAACTGTAAACTGCCGCTGGGGAGAGGGGGTATCAGGCTCCTCTCCCTGACACTCTCTCTGCTGGTGGAGAGGGGGACCAGCTGTCTCCCCTTTCATTATTTTGTCCTGTGGTTGGGGTGCGAGACTGACGGTCTCTGCTCCCTGCAGGACACACTGCCGCTGGGGAGGAAGGACGGCACCTTCAGCTCCCTGGGGTACACACTGCCGCTGGGGAGGAAGGACTGCACCTTCAGCTCCCTGGGGTACACACTGCCGCTGGGGAGGAAGGACTGCACCTTCAGCTCCCTGGGATACACACTGGCTTGCACCTTCAGCTCCCACTGCTGGGAGGAAGGGCGCACCTTCAGCTCCTGCACTGGGAGGAAGGGCTGACACCTTCAGCTGGTACACACTGGCTGGGAGGAAGGACGACACCTTCTGCTCCCTGGGGTACACACTGCCGCTGGGGAGGAAAGACGACACCTTCAGCTCCCTGGGGTACACACTGCCGCTTGGGAGGAAGGACGACACCTTCAGCTCCCTGGGGTACACACTGCCGCTGGGGAGGAAGGACTGCACCTTCAGCTCCCTGGGACACACACTGCCGCTGGGGAGGAAGGACTGCACCTTCAGCTCCCTGGGATACACACTGCCGCTGGGGAGGAAGGATTGCACCTTCAGCTCCCTGGGATACACACTGCCCCTGGGGAGGGCGGACGATACCTTTGGCGCAATCTGCCACGACCTGCAGGTACTCTGCTACATGTCTCCTCACGCGCTGCACGGACTCCTCCGAGGGGGTGTAGGATCCATAGAGAGCCAGCCGTAATTTAAACTCTCTGTCAAACTCCTCCTGAGTGTAGCCAGGCGCCATGCTTGCTCTGCCGCCGTTGGTTCCTTTGTAGATAGGGGCGCTGTACGGATACTAGCGTTGCCCTCACTTTGTAACTCCAAACGAACTGTGTCTCTGAGCTGCTTTACCTCGCACTAGGACGCCATCCCACCGCTTGCCACCAATGTAACGGATCACCTGGCACCCTGACTGGGTACCTCCATTGAAAGATGCTCCTAGCGCTTCCTGAGGACTCCAAGCACTGCAGCAGACACCACAACCACCGAACCGGAGAAGCATATGAATCCTCTCAAGCATATGAATGCTGTAGACAGTTGAATAGGAACCATACGAATAGGTTTACTCTCCTAGCAGTAAAACTGGAACAGCATACAATAAATCCTTCCCCCAATAATGAGACGACACTTCACTTTGAGGGTTAAACAGGAACTCCCTGTACTGTCACATACAGTCTCTTTTATTGCCAATCCACAAACATAGTACAGCCCACAGGGCGTTACAAAACAGCCAATCAATCCATACAATACACACAGACACTCCCACACAAAATCCTCCCCTCTGGCTGTGATATGATTACTGAACACAATGGGTAATCTAATTATCACAGCCAGAGAAATACAGTTTCATAAAACACATCACAGGGACCCCAAAACATGCAATAACCCCATAAAAAGTATATCCTTGGAACTGGGGGATCTGGGTGAACCACATAGCCAACAGTGTCTGGGAGTTAAAATGGCCGCCATCCATTGTTCTCACCATGTGCTTCTGATACAGGAAATGGTGGCCACCCAGTAACTCCACAGTATGTCCCCAGATGGTTCTTAAAAGGGCCAGCAGCAGCACAACACAAATCCATCATGCCCAAATCATGTCTTTAAAGGGCAATACATTATTAACAGTGCATTACATTACACGCTATAACATACAATAGGAACCCCATACCGGCAACCCTTAAAGAGACAGTACAAAATAATGTCCAAGTGGCTAGGTTTGCCACATGGTGGATTGTCAATAGATGATTAGTAGCTAGATAGATGGTAAACAGGATGGATGGTGAATGGATGGTCGGATGGATGGTGGATGGATGGCGGATGGATCGATCAATCGATGGATGGATGGCGGATGGATCAATGAATCGATGGATGGATGGATGGATGGTGAATGGATTGTTGATTGTGGATTGTTGATTGTATAGATGGTAAATGGATGATTGAGAGATAGATGAATGGCAGATGATGGATGGTGAATGGATGATGGAGGGATGAATGGTGAATGGATGGTAAATTGATGGATAGATGTAAATAGGTAGATGGTGGATTGTGGGCGGATGGATAGTGGCTGGATAGATGGTAAATGGATGATTGAGGGGTGGATGGATGGTGGATTGATGGATGGTGGATTGTTGATGGATGAATTGTAGATAGATAGATGACAAATGGATGTATGGTGGATTGTAGATGGATGGATAGTAGCTAGATAGATGGTAAATGGATGATTGAGGGGTTAGTGGATGGTAGATGATAAATGGGGGATAGATGGTGAATTGATGGATGGATGGTGAAGGGATAGATGGTGGATGGATGGCAAATGGATGATGGAGGAATGCATGGGGGATGGATGGTGGATGGATGAGGATGGAATGAATGATAGATAGTGGATGGCTCGATGAATCTATGGATGGATGGAGGATGGATCGATGAATCGATGGATGGATGGTGGATGAATTTTGGATTGTGGATGGATGGATTGTGGATGGTGGATGGATGGATGATGGATGGATTGATGAATCAATAGATGGGTGATGGATGAATATTGGATTGATGGTGGATGGATGATGGATGGATGGATGGTTGATGGATGGGAGATGGATGATGGATTGATGGCAGATGGATC
>OW240914.1:359953726-359980790 GCA_933207985.1 Pelobates cultripes
GATGAATCGATGGATGGATGGCGGATGGATTGTTGATTGTGGATGTATGGATAGTGGCTGGATAGCTGGTAAAAGGAGGATTGAGGGATGGATGGATGGTAAATGATGGATGGTGAATGGATGAATGGTGAATAGCTATATAAATGGTAAATGGTGGTTATTGATGGATGGATGGATAGTAGCTAGATAGATGTTGGTGGATTGTTGATGGGTGGATGGATGTGGATAATGGATGGTGAATGGATAGATGGTGGATGGTTGGATGGTAAATGGATGATTGAGGGATGGATGGTGTAGAATATTGCATATTCTATGTTTCTATTGATTATATATATGGATGTGTGGATTGACATAAGTAACAGATGGTATCAATAAGTCACAAGGCTTTCTTTGTCCGAGAGCTCTGGAATGTGGATTTGGGGGTCTTGTCCTTATATGGCTAGAGTTATATGCTGACGTTAGTAACAGAGGGACTCGAGGTCTCTCAGTCTTGGCTTGGCTCTGTACAACGATGTAACTCTCCCAAAAGAAGTCCAGCAATTACCATCTGCTGTTGAATGTACACTATCCTGTAACATTTATTATGTTTTATTATGTATCCGTAACAAAGAATAAACCTGAAGAAACCGTAAGTCAGATTGCGTATTACTACTTTTCAATAATATAGACATATATTATTGTGGCGAGCATTTGGCCCAAGAATATATATATACAAAAGACGTATATATATCAATCAACTGAAGACAAGAAGAAATTAAGAAGATTCTACATGAACATCCATTCATCTACATTTTTTACAGATGGCTGGATGGATGGCAGATGATGAATGGTGGATGGATGGTGGATTGATGGTAAATGGATGATGGAGGGATGAATGATGGATGGTGGATGGATCAATGAATCTATGGATGGATGGAGGATGGATCGATGAATCGATGGATGGATGGTGGATGAATTTTGGATTGTGGATGGATGGATGGATTGTGGATGGTGGATGGATGGATGATGGATGGATTGATGAATCAATAGATGGGTGATGGATGAATATTGGATTGATGGTGGATGGATGATGGATGGATGGATGGATGGTTGATGGATGGGAGATGGATGATGGATTGATGGCAGATGGATCGATGAATAGATGGATGGATGGTGGATGGATTGTTGATTGTGGATGTATGGATAGTGGCTGGATAGCTGGTAAAAGGAGGATTGAGGGATGGATGGATGGTAAATGATGGATGGTGAATGGATGAATGGTGAATAGCTATATAAATGGTAAATGGTGGTTATTGATGGATGGATGGATAGTAGCTAGATAGATGTTGGTGGATTGTTGATGGGTGGATGGATGTGGATAATGGATGGTGAATGGATAGATGGTGGATGGATCAATGAATCTATGGGTGGATGGATGGATGGATTGATGAATTGATGGATGGATTGATCAATGAATTGATGGATGGGTGGATGGATTTTGGATGGTGGATGGATGATGGATGGGTGGTGGATAGATGGTGAATGGATGGCGGATGGATGGTGGATGGCAGATGGATGATGGATGGATGAATCAATGGATGGATGGTGGATGGGTGATGGATGGATTTTGATTGGATACTGGATGGATAATGAATGGTGGATGGAAGGTGGATGGATGGTGAATAGATGGTGAATTGGTGCTTGGATGTTGGATGGATAAATCATGGATGGTGGAAGGATAGATGGTGGATGAATGGGTAGCTGGATGGATGGATTGATTTTTGGATGGATAGGTACAGAGATATACAGAGATTAATATACAGAGATACAGTCAGACAGACAGAAAAAAGTGAGGGGAAAGATACATGGCAGTGTCAGAATTGGTGTAGGAACCAAAGCACATAAATCCATAATACAACAAGGGAGATACTATCTGTGTACTGGTCCTTAGAATAGCCAGGCTAACAGAGTACAGAGTCAGAGAATAGCTGAGGTCAAGGATAGGAGTGTAACAGAACTATGATTATATCTATACTTTTGCCTGGACTTAATTAACAATGCTGCTGGATGTGTTAAACAGAAACCGAATGGCTGGTTTTCGTGTGAATATTGCTACTGTAACATACAGCCCAAAATACCGAACATCAGACCACCCAGGGGAACAGTTAATTGCTATTTTACCTCCCAGTGATTGTGGAGCCGTTCGCATGGTTCAGACGAATCCCTTTGTGCTCAGGTTAGATGGCCGCCATTTCGGGACTTTACACGTGTTCGCGGCCATCTTACGCACGAACGACTGTGTTTTCCTGTTAACGCATGGAACTAAAAACGGATACGCAAACAGGCGAACAACGCTGAGACCTCCAGGAGCTCGTAAGTTCGTGCTGGAACTACCGAACGACCGGCCATTCGGTAGTTTTGTTTAAGCATTCATGGGGATTCAGGCGAACACCAGGATTACTGTGGATGGCAAGGGGTTCGTGGGGTTTTTATGCACGAATGGAGACCGACCGCAAGGCCAAAACTTATGGAACTCTTTTCGGCTGGAAAACCTGTGCGGTCGGTCAAAACTTCAAAGACCCATAACTCCTGAACCCCTCAACCAAATGGACTGAAATTTGGATATATTGTTCCCCTGAGTGAGAGCTATTAAGCGGTGCTGGACTTAAAGGTGTACCCCCTGTTTTTGGGGTACATCCAGAATGTATTTAATTGTGTTATATGTTATCTGAGGGGAGGAGACGTGGGGGTTGAACCATGTATGTAATTGGCTGTTGTAATAATTATGTGGGTGTAGCCTTTCAGAGGGCAATATTGCATAAAAGGAGACCCCCTGTCAATAAACATCAGTTCTACTTGACCCTTCAAAACGTAGCCTCGTCTCGTTCTTGGAGGGGATTTATGGTACCGTTACTCTGCCTCATTTTACAGCACTGCCGGATTATACACTTGGATATCGTGGATGGGAATAAGAACTCCATTACTTCACAGCAGCTTGCCTAGAAAAGGATGTCTCCAACGGCAGGTACCCCTCTCCAGCAGGGTAGCCGTTACAAGGAGATAACAGGATAAACAGATAAAAGCCAAGAGTGAAATAACAGATAAGCAGAGAATACGCTATAAGGCTATCAAAACACAATAGGGCAACTATGACTGGGACAGGTGAGTATAAATAAAATAAATAAATAAAGAGGTAGGACTTGATACCTAATGGAAAACTTTATTTTAGAGTTGCAAATGACTCGGAGCAGGTTTCATTTGGTATAGCGCATGCGTCATTTGGATCCAAATTCAGATGCAAATGCAAGCATGAATAAAAGGACGAACTTAGAGAGAGCATGGCATCCAGGAGCAAGCCTCATGAAGCAGGTAAGACCAGCAACCCTTACAGACATATGGATGAAGAGACAAGGAATAAAATTAGACAGCTGAAGACAGGCAGATAGAAGTACACAGAAAGACATAAGTAGACACAGATAGACAGCACATACATTGAGATACAGATACAGAGACAAACTCAGAGAAAAATTTATAGAGATACAAAGGCCAACCGAGACAGAAAGAGATACAGAGAAATACAGTGAGAGACACAGATAGACACACAGTTATATACAGATAGTAACAGAGACAGATATACACAAAGACAGAGATACAGAAAAATGCAGTGACAGACACAGATAGAAACAAACACAGATATATATACAGACAGGCAGATACATACTGTTACAAGGACTCTATATACTGTTACAACATAAACTTCTTTCGATTAAAACCGCTATTATGTCGGCATTCAAACCATACGAACGCATTGCACGAACCATTATAAAGATCTATTTGTCTGTACGAATGATGGACCACCCAGTCCTTGGCGTGTGCCGCCACTTAACCCCATCACCTCTAAAAGTACCGAATGACCGACCACCCTAGGGGCGGAGTGTGCCGCTCATTAACCGCACAAGGTGCTGCGGTCTGCGGTTAACCACCAACTAATGGACGGTCCCAGGGGACCCACATTCGTATGTAATTCCCCGAAGGGAAACTGCCGAAAGCCTCACGAACAAGGACCACCTGCATTCTGGCGTGTGGCATCAATTAGAACGCGGCTCTTGCGTTTAACCGCAGGTTAAGTACCCCCTTCCGGGCGGTCGCCCTTCGTCTCCCAAACGGCCAGGACAACCAGACTGAGAGCGGGGATTCGTTTAAATCTGTATCCGACCCATGCTCCATAAATATTAGGTCGAGGTCCAGCTGTCCATTGACCGACCTCAAAACATGGCTGCCATCAGGGGTGATCAACCAAAGTGCCGAATAAGACTTTCTATGGCAGAAACCTCCCGTTCTGTTCGAGGGATCTGGGCGCAATTTGTATACTTGATGCGCCCAGATCTGAGCTGCCGTTATATATTTTTATGCTGTTTTCTAGGACACAATAAAGCATGGTCTTTTGGGCACTTAGAGATAATTAGATTGTATAACCGTTGGCCTCATTATCTCCAAGCTGGGCGGGTACTAGTTTGAATGATACATTGTATTATGTTTGGTTGAATCTTTGTACTGTACCTGTATCCCATCAGGTCCATGGGGGGGCTGTCCCTGGACCTGGGGACTTGCATAAATTGCCATGCTAGTGTGCCAGTAAAGCCAGTTCCTTTTGACCCTCAACTAGCAGCCTCGACTCGTGTTGTAGGGATCCGGGAATCCTAGTTTTACTATAGCTAGTGGGATATTCTACACTTACAGGTTTCTACCGATTGAAGTACCATTCGACTCTCTGACTTCGGGAACAATGACATCCAAGCGATCCAACCTCCTGCTAGACCGGAGGCAATCGTAACACATACATAGATAGAAAGAGAGATACCAGGGTCAGATTGGGAAGAAAATTCTGCCTGGGCATTTTTTAATTACAGTGGCCCACTAAAAATATAGGGTGTGTGTGGCGAAAGTAACCTCGCCACTGGTACTTGGAGGGGCTTTCTTGCCAGCTTCTTGCCCCAGGAATATGGTCCATGTATTAGACCTGGATTCAGGACTGTGGGGAGGCTTTGTTTGTGTCTTTTCCCTTCTACGTTTCAGTATATGGGGTTAGCGAATGGATTATGGTTATGGTGTTCGTTTACCGAACAAACAACTGAACAGTCGGACAACACACAAGTGGAGTGTGCAGCCCATTTACCCCCCAGTCTGGTAGTTAACCGCAGCCAAATTGACGAATGGCTGAGTGTTCGCCATTCATATAGTCGAACACATGGCGGCGGCCATCTTGTTGAGTCGACCATGTTCAGCGATGTTTTGTCGTCGAGTTCATGGAACTCAAATCGGATACTCGACGGAACGAACACCGCTGGGACTTCCACCTCCAGTTAGGTTCGACCAGAACTGCACGAACGGAGCGCCGTTTGGTAGAAAGATTCTACCGAACCAGATACACTCACTGACTCTGTGCATGAATGGCTCCGTTCGACTATTTGAACGTTACTTCGACTGTTTGAAATAGACCGGCCGCACAGCCTAATTCTCTGGAACTATTTTGGGCATAAAGAGACTTCCATTAATTTACTGAACCCCTGCTCTGATCAGGGTGATTTCAGGACTATCAGGGGAAGTGACATTTATGGGTATATGTTTTGTTTTGGGGTATTTTTCATACTTTGTAAAAATGTGTGGTTTTATGCCTGGAGATAATTGAGTTACGTAAAGGACTTGACTCAATTATCTCTAAGGCTGAGGGGAGGGATTGGGTGTAATGTGTGGGGAGTGTCACCTACTGTACTGCATTATTATTGGTTTGTAACAATTGTCATCCTGTCCCCCACAAGGTCCATGTGGGTGTCCCTTGCATGGGGACTTGCATAAACGGCCATCGGTGGCTCCCATTAAACAAGATGTTTTACCCTTTCATGAAGTCTTGGCTCATGTTCGGGGGATTGGAGAACTTCACTCTGGGGATTGCTATAATCACTATACTCCCCTGAGTATAATCACTAGCTCTTCTAAGATCTGTTCCTGCTACGCTCTCTGGAGTAGGAGAGGTCTACCCACTGGGAGCTGGATTCTGGTCCAGGGTGGGTGGAGGACGGCCAGACCCTAACCAAGCTGCAGCAGTTTGTGGGGTCTACAGTGCTTATGGTGTCTGGTGGAGTGCTTGGAGTCCTCAGTGAGCACTAGGAGCAGCGATTGACGGAGGCACCTGGTCGGGGTGCCAGGCGGTCTGTCAAAGTGTGTTTTGTCATCACCAATGACAAGCACGCCCCATCACAAAGTGAGCATGTTGGTTCAATTCTCTTCCAGGGCAGACTATGCACAGAGCTCTGATGTGTGTGTGTGTGAGGGGTGTAGTGTGTGTGTGTGCTGTATGTGAGTGATAGGTGCTGTGTTTGCATGAGGGTGATATGTGGGTAAGGGTGCGGTGTATGTGAGGGGTGCAGTGTGTGTGTGCTGTGTGTGAGTGGTGGTTGATGTGTTTGTGTGAGGGTGCTGTGTGCGTGTGAGGAAGCTGTGTGTGAGGGTGCAGTATGTGTATGTGTGAGTGTCAGGGCTGCAGTGTGTTTGTGTGAGTGCTGTGAGTGTCAGGGGTGCAGTGTGTGTGTATGTGTGTGTTAGGGTGCTGTGAGTGTCAGGGGTGCAGTGTGTGTGTGTGTGTGTGAGGGTGCTGTGAGTGTGTGTGTGTGGGTGTTAGGGTGCTGTGAGTGTCAGGGGTGCAGTGAGTGTCGGGGTGCAGGGTGTGTGAGTGAGGGTGCTGTGAGTGTGTGTGTGTGTGGGTGCTGTGAGTGTCAGGGGTACAGTGTGTGTGTGTGTGTTTGAGTGAGGGTGCTGTGAGTTACAGGGGTGCAGTGTGTGTGTGTGTGTGTGTGTGTGAGAGAGGGTGCTGTGAGTGACTATATCCCCTCTCCCTTATTACCTTTAGCCTGGGAGGGGGGATTGTACTGCTGCCATCCCTGGTGGTGCTAGTGGTGAGTGAACTGTAGCCTGTGGCTCAGAATCTCATAAGAGGAACCCGGCGGAGCTGCAAGATAGGGGACTCCTGTCTCCCTCTCTCCTCCGCTGGTGGCCGCAATATACTATATGTGGGCCGGTGAGGGAGATCTTTGATCTCCCCACCGGCCCGTCATAGAATGCAGCAGAGCCGGCGCTCAGATAGTGCCGGCCCTGCATTGACCGGCAGGGGAGATCCTGTGAGATCCAGGCCTGAGAGATACAAAGAATACAGTTGTTACGACACCCCCAGTGTCTTTAAGCAAAAACCGCCGTTTAGTCGACCTTCCCCATCTGTAATATCAATAAGCTCCGTTCGCATAACCTGTAGTGCACAAACCAAATGCAGGGGAAGCAGCAATCTCCCGACTGGGATCCGTGAACGGCTCCAAACTCCCGAACAGCAATACACGAACTGCTGCTAGCCGCCGAACAATAACATCCACCAAGCGGCTTTCGTTTCCATCCAGTAGTCTCTAAACGTGAAGAAGAAATTCCCCCCAATAACGAGGCAGAAGCTCCACATTGAGGGTCAAACAGGATCTGGCTTTACTGTGGGCTACCTGCCCGTATT
Source organism: Pelobates cultripes (assembly GCA_933207985.1). Lineage (NCBI taxonomy): Eukaryota > Metazoa > Chordata > Amphibia > Anura > Pelobatidae > Pelobates > Pelobates cultripes. The sequence goes on from OW240914.1 coordinate 359,961,255, forward strand.
TATGCAGGTCTCCCACTTGGACACTGCCCTAGGGGACCAAATGGGAGACTTAAATGACAGACAGATATGGGGACATTCCAGACACACAGTCACAGTTTTTACCCACAATGCACTATGATTCCCTCCCCTCTGCCCTGGAGATAATTACCAAGTAACTCAATTATCTCCAGGACAAAGCCAGTCGCCATTTTAAATATAAAACCAGAAAAGACATAAAAATATATAACTTTACAATAACCGAACATTTCCCATTCGCATCACATATCCCCAGATAGTGCATATTATTAGCGAATAGCGCTCAGATCCCACACACATAGTTCAATCGCCATGGAGTCAAAATTCTTACAGTCTTTCGGTATACGAATGACTCCATGGGAAGTCTATCTGAGTTAAGTCCTTTCGTATGCTTCCAAAACTCCCGAACGGCCGGTATTCGTATGTTTTTCATGGAGGCAGCCAGGCGTTCTGTTGTTTCAGCGGTGTTCGGCAGAAAAAGTGTCCGTTTTTAGTTCCATGAAAATAGAGCCAAACACCGCTGGGCTTTCGCGTGGTTTTAAAATGGCCGCTGCCTCGTGGTCGACATACGAACGACAACCACCCTGAATTTGTGTAATTAAGAAGTGTCTGCGGTTAACCACAATGTTCTAATTGGGAACAATAGGTTAACCAGCAGCACACTTCTCTCCTGGGTGGCCGTCCGTTCGGCAGGTTTATTCGGGAAAAAACAGTCATTCGTATGGCTGGGCTATAGAAAACAGCCATTCACACGAACAGGAGAGAAACAGACGAATACACCTGAAATAAACAGACAGATGGTTCTGTCACATGGCTCCCTCCTTGTGGGACACTCCGGCAGACCCGGCTTGACCCTGTGGTGGGTCACCTTGGGGATGACCGGACTAGGAGGTGGTGGAGACGTCTGTTTGCCGAGATAACCCATCTGCATTCCCGTTCAGCTTACCGGGTCTGTAGCTGATAGTGAAATTGTAGGGCTGCAATGCCAAGCTCCATCTCAGCAGTCTCCCATTGTCTCCTGAGACCCGGTTAAGCCAAACGAGTGGGTTGTGATCAGTCACCAGGGAAAACTCTTGCCCATACAAATAGGGACTTAACTTTTTCAATGCCCAGACCAAGGCCAAGCACTCCTTCTCTGCTGCCGCATAACTCTCTGGGTAACAACTTTCTGCTGAGATATGCAACAGGGTGCTCTCCTCCATCTTCCCCGACTTGGCTCAGCACAGCCCCCAGTCCATACATGGAAGCTCTGTATGGACAGGAAAACGTTTGTTAGGGACTGGGACAGCCAAGACAGGGGCATTCACAAGGGCCTGTTTCAGTGCCTGGAACGCGGCTTCACAAGCCGGAGACCACAGGACCTGCTTAGGCAAGTTCTTCTTTGTCAGGTCTGTCAGGGGCTTAGCAATAGTGCTGTAGTCAGGGACAAAATGTCTGTAGTACCCTGCGTCCCCAAAAAGACCAATACCTGGGTCTTAGTGGTAGGTGTGGGCCAGTTAGCCACTGCCTCTACCTTGGCTGGCTCTGGTCTCTGGCTCCCACACCCCACTCTGTCACCCAGATACTGTACTTCAGCCATACCTAGATGGCACTTCTCTGGCTTCAACGTCAGGCCAGCGGCCCAAATTTTATCCAGTACCACCCCTACATGAACCAGGTGTTCCTCCCAGGACCCACTGTAGATCGCAATGTCGTCCAAGTATGCACAGGCAAATTCTTGGAAGCCATCCAGGAGTCTATCCACCATCCGTTGGAAGGTAGCCGGTGCCAAAAGGCATGACCTTAAATTGGTACAGGCCAAATGGGGTGACAAATGCCGACTTGGGGATAGCATCCTCGGCCAGGGGGATCTGCCAGTAGCCCTTACACAGGTCTATGGTGGTCAGATAGTGCCCCCTGGCAATACGATCCAGTAATTTGTCTACCCGGGGCATTGGGTAGGCGTCAGTGGTGGTACGCTCGTTGAGCCGTCTGTAGTCCACACAGAACCGGGTGGTCCCATCTTTCTTGGGTACCAGGACTACAGGCGAGGCCCAAGGGCTGTTGGAGTGCTCAAGGACCCTAAGTTGGGTCATCTCCTGTATCTCCTTCCGCATTCCTTCACGGACTGCTTCAGGGATACGATAGGGGGGCTGTCATAAGGGGGTCTGTCCAGGGGTCTCTACCTTATGTACAGCTAGAGTGGTATAACCTGGCTCCTGGGAGAACGTCGCCTGCTTCTCCCACAACAACTGATGTGCCTGTACTCTTTCTGTGGGGTTCAACCTGTCCCCCAGCTGTACAAGGGTAGTAAGGTCAGTCTGGGAATCCCTTTCTAACAAATCTGGGGTAGATTCTCAGAATCATCTGCAGCTGGGGCACATACTGCTGCAATATTCTCAGGTCTCTCCTGGTACTCTTTCAGCATGTTCACATGAAAGGATCGCTGGACCCTCTCATCTGCACAGCTGGCTATCAAGTAAGTAGTATCGCAGATCTGCGGTACTACCTTGTACGGGCCCTGCCAAGATGCTTGCATCTTGTTGGCCTTCACAGGTTTGAGCACCAATACCTTTTGCCCAACCTGGAAGACCCGCTGTCGGGCACCCTGATCGTACCATCTCTTCTGTCTCCTCTGGGCCGCCTGGAGATTTTCCCTTACCATCAGGGACAGTTTCTCCATGCGGTCCCGGAGTTCCAGAACATATGGCACTATGGGGGTCCCCTCTTGCTCTGTCTCCCCCTCCCAGTGGCCCCGAATGAGATCTAGGGGTCCGCGGACCCTTCTCCCATACAGCAACTCAAAGGGGGAGAACCCAGTAGATTCCTGGGGCACCTCTCTGTAAGAAAATAACACCTCTCCCAGTCTCTGCAAGTATCTGTAAAGGTCCTCAGCATCTGTTTGAGGGTACCGTTAAAGCGCTCGCAGAGACCGTTAGTCTGTGGGTGGTAGGGTGAGCTAAGTAACGGCTTAATGCCACACACCTTCCACAGCTGCTGGGTGAGCACAGCGGTGAATTGGGTTCCCTGGTCGGAGAGGATCTCCTTAGGGAACCCGACCCTAGTAAAAATTCTAACCAGGGCATCAGCAACCGTCTCTGCCTCTATATTAGACAGCACTACTGCCTCTGGATAGCGAGTGGCATAGTCCACCACGGTAAGAACGTATTTCTTACATGATGGACTAGCCCTGGCCAGTGGACCCACAATGTCACCAGCTATGCGGGCAAAGGGCTCCCCTATAATAGGCATCGATAATACCTAGCCCTAGGGTGGTCCCCCCGCTTTCCTACCCGTTGACATGTGTCACACGTACTGCAATACATCCGCACAGCCTGGTTAAAGTTTGGCCAAAAGAAATTCTGTGAGATCCTATAGGCTGTGCGGCGGGACCCTAGAACGGAACATCATGCCCTATCCGCAGAATCTCCTGCCGGTACTTTGCAGGTACCACTAACTGTCGATTCGGCGGAGGGGCAACACTCTTCTAGGAAGGCTTAGGGATCCTATATAACCTATCCCCCACCAACTCATACCGCTCTCCATCTACTCCTTCCTCTCCAGCATCTGCCCTGTCTCTGTACTTTTGGAGGGTCGGATCTGCCCGGGTTTCCCTCCCAAACTCCTCTGGGGAATCCCAGCTTAAGGGGACCTGATCTAGGGTACCAGTCGGGGAAAGAGATCTTACCTGGGTCTCATCAGCAGGTGGGCCAGTTCCAGAAGCACGGGTCTGAGCACGGGTAGTCACTGGGTTAACATCCGCAGGGCCCATCGAGGCATAGGCTGAAACCAAAGGGGCCAAATCATTCCCCAGAAGAACATCAGCGGGCAAGTCTTTCATAACCCCCACATCCATGTGTCTAGCGCCCACTCCCCAATCCAAATGAACCCGGGCAACAGGTAAATGAAATACGGCACCCCCTGCTACCCTCACCGCCACAGTGTCCCCTGTGTGCTGGTGCTCCGAGACCAGGTTCTTTTGGAGCAGTGTCATAGTGGCTCCTGTGTCTCTTAGCCCATTCACCACCCTGCCATTCAGTTTCACCGTCTGCCGATGTTGCTGGCGATTATCCTGGTGAGCTGCTTGCACTGGGTCGGCCTCGTGTAGGATGCCCCAGAACTCCTCCTGCTCTATGCAGTGAGCAGCAGGCTGAAGTGGCCGCTGGTTCCCGTTGGCTGGTCTCCTCCAGGACTGGGCTTGGTTGGCACTGTTCAGTGGGCACTCTGGACGCTTGTGCCCCAACTGCTTGCACCCAAAGCACCGGATGGGCTGTGAATAATCCCGGGCATTGAATCTGGATGGTTGCACATAGTTGTTCGTCGGTGGTAGTGCTGGGGTGCGGTGTACTGGGGGTTGGTAAGCTGAAGGAGCTGGGGGTACTGCTGGTCGATACTCCAGTCTGGCAGGGACTTTGGTAGCTGTACTATCCAACTTGCGAGCGTCCGTATATTCGTCTGCCAGACGGGCAGCCTCGGGTAGGGTAGAGGGTTTTCTATCTCTGACCCCCTCCCGGACCCCAGCAGGTATCAAAGCAGTGCTCCAGCAGGAACACTTGTAGCACCTCCTCCCCAGTTACCGTTTGGCATCCTGCCATCCAGTGGGCTGCGGTAAGGTGAACCCTGCAGGCCCATTCTACATAAGAGTCACCAACCTGCTTGTTGGTTTCCCTAAATCGCCTTCTGTAAGCTTCTGGGGTCACCGCATACCTGGCTAGGAGCGCATCCTTCACAGCCCGGTAGCTGGTGATCTCCTCCTCTGGGATGGCCCGAAATGCTTCACTAGCCCGGCCGGATAACTTCCCAGAGAGGATGGTGACCCATTCATCTGCGGGTACCTGGTGTAGGGCACACTGCCTCTCAAAGTCCGCCAGGAACCCATCAATCTCTCTCTCTGTTTCCACAAAATTTTTAAATGCAGCAAAGGGTACCTTTTTCCTAGCAAAATTGTTATTGGGTACCTCTGCTGCTGCAGCTCCTCTTTCCCGGAGCGCCTGGTGTGCCGTTACTGCTGCCTGCACACGCTCCACAATGTCTGCTGAGGGGTTGGGGCCAAAATGTGCCAGCCTTATTTGCACTGCCCGGTTAAATTGTAATTCCTCGGGTGTTAAATCCAAAGTACTGGGCACATTAGCTCTCTCCATTCCCGGTGTCGCATCCATTTCTACCAGCAAAGCAATAATCTCCCGTTTCTTTAAGTTGCTTGCTGACCGTCCTTGGCGTTCCAATATATTCTTAAGCGTAGCACGTCTTAACTCCTCATACTGCATTTCATTTGCTCAATTGGGATGTGTAGCTGACCTCCAGTGCTGTGGGATTCATCCCGTCACTTGCCACCAATTGTTACGACACCCCCAGTGTCTTTAAGCAAAAAACGCCATTTAGTCGACCTTCCCCATCTGTAATATCAATAAGCTCCGTTCGCATAACCTGTAGTGCACGAACCAAATGCAGGGGAAGCGGCAATCTCCCAACCAGGATCCGTGAACGGCTCCAAACTCCCGAACGGCAATACACGAACTGCTGCTAGCTGCCGAACAATAACATCCACCAAGCGGCTTTCGTTTCCATCCAGCAGTCTCTAAACGTGAAGAAGAATTCCCCCCAATAACGAGACAGAAGCTCCACATTGAGGGTCAAACAGGATCTGGCTTTACCTGCCCGTATTTATGCAGGTCTCCCACTTGGTGGACACTCCCCTAGGGGACCAAATGGGAGACTTAAATGACAGACAGATATGGGGACATTCCAGACACACAGTCACAGTTTGTACCCACAATGCACTATGATTCCCTCCCCTCGGCCCTGGAGATAATTACCAAGTAACTCAATTATCTCCAGGACAAAGCCAGTCGCCATTTTAAATATAAAACCAGAAAAGACATAAAAATATATAACTTTACAATAACCGAACATTTCCCATTCGCATCACATATCCCCAGATAGCCTGGATCTGAGTGCACATTATTAGCGAATAGCGCTCAGATCCCACACACATAGTTCAATCGCCATGGAGTCAAAGTTCTTACAGTCTTTCGGTATACGAATGACTCCATGGGAAGGCTATCTGGGTTAAGTCCTTTCGTATGCTTCCAAAACTCCCGAACGGCCGCTATTCGTATGTTTTCGTGGAGGCAGCCAGGCGTTCCGTTGTTTCAGCGGTGTTCGGCAGAAAAAGTGTCCATTTTTAGTTCCATGAAAATAGAGCCGAACACCGCTGGGCTTTCGCGTGGTTTAAAATGGCCGCTGCCTCGTGGTCGACATACGAACGACGACCACCCTGAATTCGTGTAATTGAGAAGTGTCTGCGGTTAACCACAACGTTCTAATTGGGATCAATAGGTTAACCAGCAGCACACTTCTCTCCTGGGTGGCCATCCGTTCGGCAGGTTTGTTCAGGAAAAAAAAGTCATTCGTATGGCTGGGCTATAGAAAACAGCCATTCACACGAACAGGATAGAAACAGACGAATACACCTGAAATAAACAGACAGATGGTTCTGTCACAACAGTGACAGACACAAATAGACAAACACAGCTATATACAGAGCGATACATACAATCACAGATAGAAACAGAGACAGACAAAGATACAAAGAAATACAGTGATAGACATAGATAGAAACAGACACAGACAGACAGAGATATACAGTGACAGATAGACACACACCAATGGATACAGACAGATAGATACAGACACAGATAGAAACAGACACAGACAGACAGAGATATACAGTGACAGATAGACACACATCAATGGATACAGACAGATAGATACAGACAGAGAGAAACAGACACAGACAGACAGAGATATACAATGACAGATAGACACACATCAATGGATACAGACAGATAGATACAGACACAGATAGAAACAGACACAGACAGACAGAGATATACAGTGACAGATAAACACACACCAATGGATTCAGACAGACAGACAGATAGATACAAACATAGACAGACAGAGATATAAAGTGAGAGATAGACACACACCAATGGATACAGACAGATAGATACAGACACTGATAGAAACTGAGACAGACAGGGATCCTGAGAAATACAGTGACAGATATAGATAGAAACAAATACATACAGAAACAAACACTGATACAAACAGACAGACATAGATACACAGAAAGACAGACAGAGACACTGAAACTGAGATTTGTAACAAGCATTTGAATTTCAGGTTATATAAATATGGTATAAATATCTTCAGTCCCAGCATGCAGATTTTTCTGTTTTGCTCCCGTTTCTTTCCTTTTTCACGCTTTCATTAAGAGAATGTCATCAATTCTCTTTAGTTGTCATTTTTACTGAACCATGAAATGGCCAAGTCTCTTGAGAGCAATAAAGCAGCATGAATTTCTGTCATTATTCCCTCATTCTCGTGATGTGTAACAGAGAGATTAGGGGCAAGTGGAAAACACTGGAGGGTTTCTTCAGCCTGTGTTTTAGTGGGAGATGACATTAGAGTAATGTGAGTAAAGAGATTTGTATCATGGCTTAGAGCATGGATTCCCACAGATGAAGGTATAGTTGACCACATCGAGGCCCACGGCTGCTATCTCCTGCCACACTGCTGCTATGGCTGATCTTTCTTTCCTCGTGGGTGTCTGTAAAAGCAGAGTGTACCTTCTGTGATAGAGCTGTGCACAATAGCCTCATTCAAAGAAAAATGTACGCAGAATCTGCTGCGGAACGACCGTGGCACGAACCACTAAAGCACAGTACGTGCGGGGAAGGAAGTAAATAGCAGCAGCCATAGATCATCATTTTTTTCCTATCCTCTATTCATGGATAGTGATGTCGCGAACCCGAAATTTTCGGTTCGCGAACGGCGAACACGAACTTCCGCAAATGTTCGCGAACCGGCGAACCGCCCGAAACGCCATTGACTTCAATGGGGAGGCGAATTTTAAAACACACAGGGACTCTTTCTGGCCACAATAGGGATGGAAAAGTTGTTTCAAGGGGACTAACACCTGGACTGTGGCATGCCGGAGGGGGATCCATGGCAAAACTCCCATGGAAAATTACACAGTTGATACAGAGTCTGGTTTTAATCCATAAAGGGCAGAAATCACCTAACATTCCTAAATCACAATCAATATGGATTGACACCTGACATATGACATATTGACACCTTGACATATGGATTGACACCTGTCCTCAGAGCCCCTGATGCACACGGACACAGAGCAGAATAGAGACTGGTCCCCCTACATAGGGTCACTTGGCAGATATGGATTGACACCTGTCCTAAGGATCCCTGATACACACTGACACAGAGCAGAATAGGGACTGTTCCCCCTACATCGGGTCACTTGGCAGATATGGATTGACACCTGTCCTAAGGTTCCCTGATAGACACTGACACAGAGCAGAATAGGGACTGGTCCCCCTACATCGGGTCACTTGGCAGATATGGATTGACACCTTGTTACAAACTGCTATTTGTAACGGGCCCTTTAAATGGCAAATTGCCCTGCTTCCCTGGGTTGTGGAGAAGCCTATTTGCCAGCCTCCTCCCGCATGACTATGGCCCCTGGGAGATTGTGAAAATGTATGCACTTTTATTTGGTGTGTATGGCCCTTTAAGACTGTCGGTGGGCATATTGGGGCTTATGGACTCTTTATGTGACTGGTGCTGGCCCTTTAAACACCTTTTTTGGGACATCAGGAAGATTGGGACACTGCCCCTTTAAGGCCGTGTCCCCAGACTTGTTGGGGACACGCCCCTTTAAGACGGTGTCCCCTGTGTCCCCAGACCTGATGCAAACCCTTTGTGCCTGCCTGGCTATTTCCCACTTGGTTCAGTAAATGGGAAATTATTTCAGCTGCAGAGACTGTAGCCCCATGTAGCCAAAGCGCAGCTAAGCGAAAAAAGGCCTTGACAGGGGTTAGGAGGCGGGCATAGGAGGAGGGAAGGAAGTAGGGAGTTATGGGTAAGTAGGCTTGGCTATTTAAATAGGCAGCCATTTTAAAGCCTTCACTTTTAATTACTACCTTGCTGAGTTTGTGTGCACTCCTGTGTCCACAGATTTGGTTTGGTGGGGTCTTTGTTTTTCTCTCCTTCTGCAGGGTCGAAGGATAACATGGAGGAGCTGTTGGAGCGGATCCGGTTGGCGGCTCAAGGACGTGGCGTGGACTGGCTGCGGGCGCAACTTGGACCAGCCCTGGCGGGTGCTGCGGATCATGAGGGCGGCGGAGGTCGGCCTGTGCGGGCTCGGAGGCCGCCGAGACGGCTGAGCCCAGGCGCGGAGTCCGGTGGAGACGGTTCCAGCGGCCGGGCGGCGGCGGGACCAGGCCGAAACGGACCCGGTAGCCGCATGGTTGAGGCTCCGCCTCCCGGCGCGTTACCGGGACGTCGGAGAAGCGGTAGCCGGCGGGAGGCTACCCGGGAGTCGGACGGTGCAGCTCCCAGTGCGGGGAGGGCTGCGCCTGGAGCGGGGGCCGCGGGAGACATCGGGCGGCCCCCTGGAACCGGTGAGGACGCGGGATTGCAGCCCGGGAGGGCATCTACTACACCCATGGCGGGGACTGGCGGGGCCGGTGCGGAAGGAGCTCGCGGACCGCCCCTGGAACAGGCAAGTGCAGGGGGTTCCGGCCGGGACCCCCTTGGCGCGAATCAGCGCAGGAGGACTGGGCACAGGGTTCAGAGACCTGGGGGGGACGTGGAGAGGGGTCAGGTGCCTTCTAGAGCGGGGGCAGGGAGGTCTAGGGGGGAGGGTGCGCAGGGTAGTTCCAGGGTAGTGAGCTTGGAGCGAGGGCCAGTAGCCGGGAGGGTGGAAGGGCCAGGGGGTACGGCAGGGGGAAGTTTGCCATCAGGGGGGGGCAGGAGGTCGAGGTGCGCAGGGCGTTCAGGACAGGTTAGGGGTGCGGGGTCTGGGGACCGGCTGGAGGTACCGAGGGGAGGGGGTGCTTCTAGTCGGGGGGCCCGCCAGGGTGGGGGGTGGGGATTTCCCTGCGCTGGTGAGCAGATAGGTGGGCGTAGTTCTGGGGGGGGTTCAGGTTTGGGGTCAGGTGATAGCAGCCCGTCACCGGTTAGGGCCCGGGGGTCCGGGGGGTTTAAGGGAAGGGCTCGGCGTGTTAGGTCCTCATCTAGTAGCTCAGGGGGGGAGAGTGTCATGGCCCCCAGGCTGGTCACACGGGGGCGGGCCTCTGGTAGAAACGGGAGGAGTCGTAGTCCCAGAGGCAGGGCCGATCGGGCCTTGGGTGGGCGAAAAGGAGTGGTTGCGCGACGGGAGGCTCTGGTGTCCAGCGGGCGCTCTCAAGGTCGGGACGGGGGGGCTGCTCATGACCAGTATGCTCTGCCCAGGACTTCTTCTCCTCGTTACAGATCTCGGAGCCGCTCCGCATCTGATGTGGCCGGGCACCGGGTTGGCTCCCCGGTTGGAGGATCGTTAACGGATGTCGCTCATCCTGGTCAGGGGACAGTACACAACGCAGCCCCAGGAGCTTCGGGGTCGAGGGGCTTGGCCGGTGAGTCCTCTGCTTCTCTGCACTCCAGTGCATTGGTTCACACACTTCAAGCACTTCTCCACTCACTGGGAGCGGGGGGTGCCACAAAGGGCGGTGTGGGGCAGGTTGGGGCTCAGGGGGCCGGGGTGGCGGGCCCGAGCGAGGTTCCCTCCGCGGAACAGAGTTCGGGTGGGGACACTGCAGTGACGGTTACTGGGGCGGAGGCGACGAGCGAGCGGGCTGAGTTGACGGGGGGGGTGGTTCCTGATGCGGCCAGGCAACACGCATATGTGTCGTTTGCGGGTCCGCTGGGGGTCCACCTCAAACAGGAGGTGAAGGAAAAAATCTGGAAGGGTGACTTCTGCGAGATCTTTTCTCTTCTCCCTTTGGAGGATTTTATTGATCTCAAAGAAGACGATAAAAAAGATGAGAAGAAGGAGGAGGAAGAGAAGAAGAAGCGGTATCGTAAGATTCCCAAGTCTTTCGGTAACTGGCTGAGGGCCTTTTGCGTGTTGGCCAGTGTTCTGGGCGAGAAATCGCCGGGCCTGTGCTCCTCCCTGTTTTGTTATTTGGATGGCATTTGGGAGGCGTATCGCACCTATGGCGGACTGGCATGGTGGCGGTACGACGAGCAATTCCGGCAGCGTTTGGCGGCTAATCCGGGTATGCGGTGGGATCAAATGGACCTGCCTCTCTGGATGAAGCTGATGATGGCGCAAAAAGCGCAGCCATTTCAGCCCACGGCCGGCGCAAAGGGGCAGTCCGCCTCGTCGGCCGCCATGCAAAAGGGCTTCTGCTGGCTCTTTAACGAGGGCCAGTGCAAATGGGGAAACGCCTGTCGCTTTAAGCACGAGTGTTCGGGCTGCGGAGGCGCGCATGGGCTCAACCGGTGCTTCAAAAAAGGGAAGTCGGGGCACACCGGGGTCCCCACCTCGGCTGGGGGGGGAGAGGGAGTTTCGCTTGCCCCGGGGCCTAACCCCGGTGAGGCTAGACGCGATGGAGCCGTGGCTAAGCCGCTACGGTAATAAGGCAGATGCCGTAGCGCTCCGGGCGGGGTTTGGTCAGGGGTTCTTTATCCCTTTCCGGAACCGGGGGGGGACTGGGGTTCGGCGCAACCTTAAATCGGTGGCTGAGTTCCCGGGTGTGGTGCGGGAAAAACTGGGCAAGGAAGTCAAATTGGGGAGGATGGCAGGGCCGTTCCCGGCTCCTCCATTGGAGGGTCTGCGGGTTTCCCCGCTCGGGGTGGTTCCCAAGAAGGAACCGGGCAAATTCAGGCTCATTCACCACCTCTCCTACCCGGAAGGAGAGTCGGTGAATGATGATATTGACAAGGACTTGTGCTCGGTCTCATACGCATCATTCGACAGGGCGGTCGAGCTGGTAAGGAAGGCCGGGCGCGGAGCACTGTTGGCTAAGGTGGATATTGAAGCAGCGTTTCGGCTGCTTCCGGTCCACCCAGCGTGTCATCACTTGCTGGGGTGTTTCTTCGACGGGGGGTACTTTGTGGATTTGTGCCTTCCAATGGGTTGTGCTATCTCCTGCGCCTACTTTGAGAAGTTTAGTACTTTTCTTGAATGGGTGGTCAAAGTTGAGGCGGGGAGTGGGGCTGTGGTACACTACCTGGACGATTTTCTCTGCGTAGGACCGGCGGGCTCCCCCGCCTGCCTACACTTGCTGAGAACGGTCGAGTGGGTGGCTGGCCATTTCGGGGTCCCGCTGGCGGCGGACAAGACAGAAGGGCCGGCTCAGTGCCTTAGTTTTCTGGGGTTGGAGATAGATACGTTGCAAGGGGAGTGTCGGCTGCCGCTGGAGAAGTTGCGGCGGCTGAAGGAGGAGGTGACGACGGCGGCTCAAGCCCGTAAGGTTACATTGCGGCAGCTGCAGTCGTTGATCGGGATGCTGAATTTTGCATGCCGGGTGATCCCAATGGGTAGGGTGTTCAGCCGGAGCCTGTCGGCAGCGACGGCAGGGGTGCGATCCCCGCGTCACTTCATTCGGGTGTCGTCGGCCATGAGGGCCGACTTGGCGTATGGGAGACCTTTTTGCGGGAGTTCAATGGGACGGTGATTTTTAGACAGGAGGGCGTGTCGGCTGCGGAACTGGAGCTGTTCACAGACGCGTCTGGTAGCGTGGGCTTCGGGGCTTATTTTGGGGGACGTTGGTGTGCGGAGCGATGGCCGAGGGAGTGGCGACTGAGCCCCCTCATGCGGAACTTGGCTTTCTTGGAGCTGTTCCCGCTGGTCGTTGCGTTGGCCCTGTGGGGGGATAGGCTGCGGGACCGGAAGGTGGTCTTTTTCTCGGACAATATGGCCGTGGTGCACGCTGTGAATAACCAATCAGCGGCATCGAAACCCGTGGTTAGGTTGCTACGTCATTTTGTTCTGTTGTGCATGTCGCTAAATGTTGTTTTTCGTGCACGCCATGTGCCTGGGTTCATGAATGATGTAGCTGACGCCCTGTCTCGTTTTCAGTGGTCACGATTCCGGACGGTGGCGCCGGAAGCCCAAGAAGTGGGGCAGGCTTGCCCAGACGAGATTTGGCGGCTCGGGGCGACCTGCTTGGGGGACTGGTGAAGGCTTCGCTGGCGCCGGCCACATGGGCCGCTTACAGTAAGGTCTGGGACTCCTGGGAAAGGTCATGGGAAGGGTTGGACCGCCTGCCGGCGGGGGAATCGCTCAAGGATGCGTTCCTCTGGTACACCTGTCAATTTCTGGCGAAGGGGGCATCCCCGGCGGTGGTTGACAGGTCCATGGCGGCGATGGCTTTCTGGTTCAAGCTACATGGGGAAGAGGACCTTACTAAGGCCTTTGTCATAAGGCAGGCACTGAAGGGGTACCGGCGGGGCCGCAGTCGGCCTGACACTCGGCGCCCAGTATCGGTGCGAGTGTTGAGTGACCTGGTCGGTTTATTGCCTACTATATGTTTCGACAGGTTCGAAGCATCGTTGTTTCAGGCGGCGTTTCTGTTGGCCTTCTTTGGAGCCTTTCGGGTAGGGGAGTTGGTCAGTGCCACGAGGACTGCGGCAGGGGGGTACAGGTGTCGGGGGTCCGAGTGCTGGAAGGGAAGGTGGTTGTACACCTGGCAAAATCCAAGACGGACATGTTAGGCAAGGGCCGAGATGTGACGCTGCGGGCCCTGCCGGGCTCCGCTTTGTGCCCAGTGGCCGCAGTGGCGGGGTACATGGCACGGAGGCCGGGGGTTGGAGGATCGCTGCTGGTACACGCGGACGGGTCTTCCCTCTCCCGGTTCCAGTTCACCAAGGTTTTTCGGTCTGGACTGGGAAAGCTAGGACTGAGGGTGGATACTTTTGGTACACACTCCTTTCGTATTGGGGCGGCTACGGAGGCAGCTCGGTTGGGTCTGGGGGATGATATAGTGAAACGGATTGGGAGATGGGAGTCGGTACGGTTCCGTTCATATGTGCGTTTGGGTTTATTGGAGTAAGATGGGGAAGGGCCTTTGGGGGGATCCCCGGGGGCTGGGTGCATAAGGGGCTGTTATGATCTGTTTTCCTTCTCTCCCCCAGGCCGCGTCGCATGGATCGTGGGCCATTCATTTGTCTTCTGGGCCGAAAGGAGGGCTGCAGCTCGAGCTCAGGGCCACCAGCTGGGCTTTCATCGGGACCAGTTGGCAGTACAGTGGTTCGGGTACAGGGGTTTTTGTTGGGGGGAGGTCTGCGAAAGGGTGTTCCGGATGGTAGCAGGCGGGCAACGGCCGGACCTGCTGGTGCTCCATGCGGGGGGCAACGACTTGGGCCTCACTCCGCAGCGGCGGCTAGTGAAGTGGATGAAGCAGGACCTTAACGGTTTAAGGGACCTACTTCCGGGGGTGATGTTGGTCTGGTCGGAGATTATCCCTAGGAAGCGGTGGCGGCATGCTAGGGACCCGGAGGCTATTGACAGATGTAGGAAGAAAGTGAATAGCTTGATGGCAAGCTTCGTGCGGAAGCTAGGGGGTGTGGTAGTTCGACACAGCGAGTTGGAAGGTGGTTTGCCGGGGTACTACCGCTCGGATGGAGTTCATCTCTCGGCAGTTGGTTGGGATCTGTTGACCCTGGGCTGGCAGGAGGGCATAACTAAGGCTCTTTTTCTTCGGGGTGGCGGAGCTCAGACAGCTTAAGGAGTCAAGGTCTGAGCTTGTGGCGGGATAGGGAGCTGAAGGAGAAGAAATAGGCTCCCTAGGATGAACGTCATGGAGACGTAAAACTGTGGTCATTGGTGGTTGGTAGGTTCCGAGTCCTGTCGGTGGCTCAGAATCTGGTGGGGCAGGGGTATCCGGGTATACCCCTGCCATGGTTAATTTATGTTTGGCACTTTAAGTTGGTATGTTGGAATATGTTGATACGTATGTTATATGTTATATGTATATGTATATATGTTATTTATATGGGGGTCATTGCCTGTTATATTAACAGAAGGATTCGGTTACGAGGGCGGAGTATGGGGCAATGACCCATGTTTATTGTTAAAATTATTATTGCTTAATAAATTATTATTATTCAAGATTGGTTAAATAAAGCTGTGGACAAATTTTCCCATATACCTTGTGTCAGTGAGTTATTGGGTTGGGTATGTGGGAGGGTTGTCCTGGAGTCCGACTGCCCATATGGCGACTATACACCGGTCATGTAGCCCCATGTAGCCAAAGCGCAGCTAAGCGAAAAAAGGCCTTGACAGGGGTTAGGAGGCGGCATAGGAGGAGGGAAGGAAGTAGGGAGTTATGGGTAAGTAGGCTTGGCTATTTAAATAGGCAGCCATTTTAAAGCCTTCACTTTTAATTACTACCTTGCTGAGTTTGTCCCGCCCACCCTCCCTGAATTTGGTTCGGACTTGGGTTATCCCGTTTTTTCACAGCGGCGGGATAGGGAGCTGAAGGAGAAGAAATAGGCTCCCTAGGATGAACGTCATGGAGACGTAAAACTGTGGTCATTGGTGGTTGGTAGGTTCCGAGTCCTGTCGGTGGCTCAGAATCTGGTGGGGCAGGGGTATCCGGGTATACCCCTGCCATGGTTAATTTATGTTTGGCACTTTAAGTTGGTATGTTGGAATATGTTGATACGTATGTTATATGTATATGTATATATGTTATTTATATGGGGGTCATTGCCTGTTATATTAACAGAAGGATTCGGTTACGAGGGCGGAGTATGGGGGCAATGACCCATGTTTATTGTTAAAATTATTATTGCTTAATAAATTATTATTATTCAAGATTGGTTAAATAAAGCTGTGGACAAATTTTCCCATATACCTTTGTGTCAGTGAGTTATTGGGTTGGGTATGTGGGAGGGTTGTCCTGGAGTCCGACTGCCCATATGGCGACTATACACCGGTCATGTAGCCCCATGTAGCCAAAGCGCAGCTAAGCGAAAAAAGGCCTTGACAGGGGTTAGGAGGCGGGCATAGGAGGAGGGAAGGAAGTAGGGAGTTATGGGTAAGTAGGCTTGGCTATTTAAATAGGCAGCCATTTTAAAGCCTTCACTTTTAATTACTACCTTGCTGAGTTTGTCCCGCCCACCCTCCCTGAATTTGGTTCGGACTTTGGGTTATCCCGTTTTTTCACAGCGGCGGGATAGGGAGCTGAAGGAGAAGAAATAGGCTCCCTAGGATGAACGTCATGGAGACGTAAAACTGTGGTCATTGGTGGTTGGTAGGTTCCGAGACCTGTCGGTGGCTCAGAATCTGGTGGGGCAGGGGTATCCGGGTATACCCCTGCCATGGTTAATTTATGTTTGGCACTTTAAGTTGGTATGTTGGAATATGTTGATACGTATGTTATATGTTATATGTATATGTATATATGTTATTTATATGGGGGTCATTGCCTGTTATATTAACAGAAGTATTCGGTTACAAGGGCGGAGTATGGGGGCAATGACCCATGTTTATTGTTAAAATTATTATTGCTTAATAAATTATTATTATTCAAGATTGGTTAAATAAAGCTGTGGACAAATTTTCCCATATACCTTTGTGTCAGTGAGTTATTGGGTTGGGTATGTGGGAGGGTTGTCCTGGAGTCCGACTGCCCATATGGCGACTATACACCGGTCATGGACTCTGGAGAATAATGCAGTAAATATAACATCATCTCAATGTATTTTTTTCCAACCTGGAAATACATGTTATTAGAGATTCATTTTTAAACCAGTTTAGACTATGTTTGCTAATCTTGTTTGCATTTTGCCATTCCACAACTAGTTTACAAAAGCCCTTGGAAATATGGTAGTGGTGGAATATGCTGCAGTTATATTATGATAATCATTGAAGCTATCATTGACTTTGTATTTTGTTTCATATTGATGTAATCGTTGCTATTATGAAGTCAAAGAATGTGGTCATTGCTCTCTGGCAGGGATTCAGTTTTCAGAAGTTGTTTGTGTAGAGGGCTTTCATTGCTCCAGCCAGTTCTATAATATTTTGACTCTAATAGTGCTGAAGTCATAATCTTCACTTACAGTATCCCTGGACTCTTGCTCATAGCCTAACTTGACCCCCTTTTGGATTTGCCCTGGTTTTTGCTCTGGTGCATCCTGGGCTCCTACCTCCCTAACCTGACACCTAAGTTTTTTTTCTTAAACAAAGTCTTTCCTTCACTTTAATAATTTTGTAACACACATCTGCAGCTTCCATTATACTCCCCATTAAAGAATAATGACCATAAATTGCACTTTATACTGAAGATGAAGTCTTAGAAGTTTAGAAAGACATGCTTTACTGTATTTTACAGTTGCTGACTCTCATTAAACAATCTTTCTAAACCAATGCTTTTTAGAGAATAGAGAATTTTGTTTCTTGTCCCAAAATTCAAAACGCTTATTTACAAAGAATCCTATCTACAACTTGCCTACCCTATAATTGATCCAAATTCCTCTTTAGGGGTGTAATATTCCACTTCCACTTAGACTATATTACCCTCAACTAGTTTTGTTTCATCTACAAGTCACTGGTGTGTTTTTAGCCCCCTGCAAGATCATTAATAGATTAAAAAGAACCACAAGACAGAACCCCAAGATAATCAACTTACTACTTTGGTCAAATTTGCTAAAATGCTAAAAAAAATCTATCAATTTTTAATCCAATATCAAGCATTATCCTCTAAACTAATTATTTTTAATTTGTATGTATTTATATATATATATATATATATATATATATATATATATATATATATATATATATATATATATATATGTATATATATATATATAGAGAGAGAGAGAGAGATATTTTATTTATTTATTTATTTTAATTTGTACAATACCTGTGTGGAACTGTATCCAATGCTTTAGCAAAATCATAGTAAGTCACATATTCTGCAACACCCTGATCTAAACATCTATTTGCTTCTTCATGTAATGCAATTATATTAAATTGACATAATCTATCCTTGATAAAACCATAGTGATTCCAGCTAATGAATGAAGTAACTATAGATGAATGCATTATTAATCTTTTTTTTTAATGTGTACCTGTTAAGTCATTTCTTTGTTGTTACAATTATATGCAAAGGCATCTTTATCTCCTTTATTTAAGACTTTAATAAATTATTGTTAAATTGTGTGATATTCTAGAGAGCCTATTCATCAAAATGTTCAATTGCATAAATGGGAGATATTGAATAGAAGAGCATCTCTTCCAACAATCTCGACATTAACTAGTAAACCCCTCATTTAATGGTAACCTGAATAATGAGCCTAAAAGGGAAGCATAGAGGACGCTAAATACAGACTGTATGATGCTGAATAGGAAGGTACTTTAAAAATACTTAATGGGTGCCAAAAGATAGCTCTGTGAAAAAAGGATAATTGCAAATATGTAGGGCTAGAGCTTTGTGGACACAATTGTAGGCCCATGAAACAAATTCTGGGAGGATATTACATTCTTTATCCCAATGCAATAAGGAATCCCAGTTTTTAAAGGGACACTATAGTCACCAACACCACTGTGGCGAAAGTTACCTCGCCACTTATACTTGGAGAGGCCTGCTTGCCAGCCTCTTGCCCTGTGACTATGGCCCCTGGGATATATTGCCCTTTAAAAGCATTATTTGGGCATATTGGTGTCAGGGTACCTGTTGGTGATGTATCCAGGGAGGACATCCTCTCTGCTTAGGGGCTCCCTTCCCCTAGCATTTCGGCATATTTCGGCCGTTTTCGCGCCGGCCGCGCTAGCTCCTCCCCCTTTTATGACGCGACGGCTAGCGTCGACGTCATGACGTCGGCATTTGCATAAAGTGCCGGGAACCGCTATTCCGGACCTTTTGGGGCGTGGTCTCTATTTAGGTAACAGGGTATTTAAAGGAAACCTTTACTGCTGCTCATTGCCCTGTCGTGGTTCTAGCTTGCTAGTCACTCAGCGCGTTCTTTATCTTGTGTTTCCGGTTTTGACCCTTGCTTGTCTTTTGTCCTGTTGTCCTCTCCTCTCCTTTGACTCGGTTTGTATCTCGCTTACCTGTCCTCCGGCTCCCTTGACCTCGGCTTACCTTTTGACTATTCTTGCTTTGTCCTTACGTTAGTCCGGCCATTCTAAGGTCCGGTATACGTACCTCCTTCTGTGCGCACTCTGCGTATTGGATCCCTGTCAGCTTCCTGACATTACGACAGGGCCATGATGGATCCTGCAGGTGCTAGTCCTCCTGACCCCAGATTTGAGGCCATGGACCATAGAATGGACCAAATGGCTTTAGCGTTACAAACTTTGTTGACACGCTCCAGTACCCAGTCTGAAGAAATACGTTCCACTGCTAGCCACTCGCTAAGTACTGGTTTGGAAGTAGCCACTGTAGGCGCATCTTCCCATGTCACGTCACCATTACGATATTGGGGTTCGCCTGATGCTTGTCGTGGTTTTTTAAACCAGATAAGTATACATTTCGAACTACAACCCCGGGCTTACCCCACTGACAGGGCTAAGGTAGGCTTTATTATAACCCTGCTAATAGATAAAGCATTTAGATGGGCCAATCCCCTTTGGGAGAATGACAATCCTTTAGTCTACAACTACACTGCGTTTGTCACGGCTTTTAGAAGAACCTTTGACCCCCCAGGGAGGAAGATTAATGCGGCCAGATCCCTGTT
>OW240914.1:360000461-360026156 GCA_933207985.1 Pelobates cultripes
CTACTTACATATACTAGAGCAACGACCTGCTCTAGTTTGGAGAATTTCAGATGGAATAATCCCCACCTTGGGATATAGTGACTTTTATACAGGACTGGTTTTATAGTTTATTATTCACTTTTCACTTATTGTATTAAAGTATATATATTTTTTAACTATCCAGTCATTCCTTTTGTCCTCCTTCCTATCCAATACTGCTTTGCTGCTATACCTGGGTCCACTATATCCCAAGGTGGGGATTATTCCACCTGAAATTCTCCAAACTAGAGCGTTTGCTCTAGTATATGTAAGTAGGATCATCCACTTTTTTTTTCACAATATTTTAAATTTACGTACTATACCATGTGGTGTATTTTACTCTTGTTTTTCATGTAACGAATATTTACAACTATAAAGTCACCAACGGTCTTGAACCTCAAGAAATCCATAGACGGGGATTATTCCGTCCAGGCTCTTAACACCGAGCTGATATAGCTCCTCAAAGTGTGAGTGTGAATATAACACCTTTGTTCTTGTGGAATTATATCGTTCATACATACTGTACCATTATTTGTATTTTTGTTTCTCTCTTTTTTTTAAGTTACTCTGCTGGCCAGTATTTCTACAAAACGTATGTACATTTTCTGATTTTTAGCGCTGTTCACCTTTCTATTTTATCTGTCCATTTATCACAAGGTAGAGGAACACCTTGTTGGTGAACTGCAGCTTATCCCTGAGAAGAGAGCGCTTATTATTCTTTTGCATATTAAACTTTGGTGGTCCCACTCCAGCTCCTCCATCTTGCAAGGAGGAGCTGGAATTTAAATAAGCCATGTGCCCTGATTGCCAATGCAGGGGAGGTGGGATCAGTTTCGCACCGGGGCCCCATGGATTGTGCGTCAGAGCCTTGCCACGGGTTAATATGGCAACGCTCTGCACGGCACACAGGTCATTTACACTTCCACTATATACACCACCACCTTCCACTGTACACACTGCCATCCACTACATAAATAAACACACACTCTGCAAATACTACACAAACACACACTGAATCCACTGAGTACGCACTGCATCTACTACACAAACATACACTCTGCATTCACTATAGTACACTGCATCCACTTCACACTATATCCACAACACACAAACTACACACACTGCATAAATTAAACAAGACTGCACACACTGCATCCATTACACAAACATACAATCTGTATTAACCATATAAACACACACTCTACATCTATTACAAACACTACACACACTGCATCCACTGTACACATAGTTACATAGTTACATAGTTACATAGCTGAAAAGAGACTTGCGTCCATCAAGTTCAGCCTTCCTCACAAATGTTGTTGCTGTTGATCCAAAAGAAGGCAAAAAACCTGGTCTGAAGCGCTTCCAATTTTGCCACAAACTGGGAAACAATTCCTTCTTGACCCCAAAATAGCAGTCAGATGTCTCCTTGGATCAAGCAGCTATTACCCCACTAATTAGAAATTATATCCCTGTATGTTATGTTTTTGTAAGTATTTATCCAATTTCAGTTTAAACATCTGTATGGACTCTGACAAAACCACCTCTTCAGGCAGAGAATTCCATATCCTTATTGTTCTTACTGTAAAAAAACCTTTTCTTTGCCTTAGATGAAATCTCCTTTCTTCCAGTCTAAATGTGTGACCCCGTGTCCTATGTATAGCCCTGTTTATGAATAGATTTCCAGATAATGGTTTGTACTGGCCCTGAATATATTTGTATAAAGTTATCATATCCCCTCTCAGGCGCCGTTTTTCAAAAACTAAACAGATTTAATTTTTTTAACCTTTCTTCATAACTAAAATGCTCCATTCCTTTTATCAATTTTGTAGCTCGTCTCTGGACCCTCTCCAGTGCCATGATATCCTTCTTTAGAACAGGAGCCCAAAATTGCACAACATATTCAAGGTGTGGTCTTACCAGCGATTTATAAAGAGGCAGAATTATATTTTCATCCCGAGAATTTATGCCCCTATTTATACATGACAAAATCTTACTGGCCTTAGAAACTGCAGATTGACATTGCATATTGCTGCCTAATTTGTTGTCTATAACAACTCCCAAATCCTTCTCGTGTGTGGTTATCCCTAATTCACTACCATTTAGTGTGTAAGTTGCTTGTGCATTCTTAACCCGGAAGTGCATAACTTTGCATTTCTCTATGTTAAATTTCATCTGCCATTTTAGTGCCCAGTCCCCCAATCTATCCAAATCTCTCTGCAGCAAAGCAATATCCTGCTCACATTTTATTACTTTACAAAGTTTTGTGTCATCTGCAAACACTGAAACACGGCTTTCAATGCCTATTTCAAGATCTTTTATAAATATGTTATGTAACGGATCGCCTGGCACCCCGACTGGGTACCTCCGTTAAAGGATGCTCCTAGCGCTTCCTGAGGACTCCAAGCACTGCAGCAGACACCACAACCACCGAACAAGCATATGAATCCTCTCAAGCATATGAATGCTGTAGACAGTTGAATAGGAACCATACGAATAGGTTTACTCTCCTAGCAGTCAAACTGGAACAGCATACAATAAATCCTTCCCCCAATAATGAGACGACACTTCACTTTGAGGGTTAAAACAGGAACTCAGGTGCTGGCACACTCAGCCTGGTTTTTATTACAGCCTTTCACATACAGGACCGCCCACAGGGAGGTATAAAACAACCAATCACATCACAGTTACATCCCACATATTCCCTCCCCTTATCCTGAGAGGAAACTCAATTACACATACAGTTAAAACATACTTTCTACCCAACTTTCATAACTCTAAAACCATACATCACATTCACATAAAATTACATATTCACAATCAATCCATTCAGGGGGACAACATATTAGAAAATGGCATGAATCAGACCAGGGGTTCAAGAGTTAGTAAAGTATCTTTTAAAACCCCCTGCCAGCATGGCTATCTGGTTCAAGCAGGTTTTACAGGGCCTCTATCCTGGGGACAATGGAGAAAGTAATCCAATTATCCAGGGATAGAGGCAGACTCCATTGAGCACATGGTTGCAAAAAGACATAAAACACTTTAAAATACATAAAGTCACCTTTTACACATAACACACAGACATTTCACATATGCCCAGATAGCTGGGATCTGAGCGCACATTATTAGATGAATGGCACTCAGATCACACAAATAAGCCTTTCTGCAGGGGAAATAAACGGTTTAACCTGCAGGGCCATAGTCCAAAGGGAGCAGGCGAGCAACCAGGCTTCTCCAGTTCACAGTGGCGAGGTTGGTTTCGCCACATGTTATATAGAAGTAGTCCCAAAACAGAACCCTGAGGGACACCACTTACCACTTTTGTCCAGCCTGAAAATTTACCATTAATTACAACTCGTTGTACTCTGTCCTTAAGCCAATGTTCTATCCAAAAATAGGAATATTCATCTAGACCAATTTCTTTTAGTTTGAAGACTAACCTATTGTGAGGAACCATATCAAATGCCTTGGCAAAGTCCAAGTAGATCACATCCACTGCAACACCCTGATCTATACTTCTACTTACTTCTTCGTAGAATGCAATTAGGTTAGTTTGACATGACCTATGTTTCATAAAACCATGCTGATTATTGCTAATAACAAAGTTCTTCCCAATGAATTCCTGAATATTATCCCTTAATAGCCCTTCAAATATTTTCCCAGTTACAGAAGTTAAGCTCACAGGTCTATAATTTCCAGGCAAGGATTTTGAACCCTTTTTAAATATAGGAACAACATCTGCCTTCCTCCAATCCTCCGGTACAACACCTGAAACAAAAGAATCTTGAAAAATTAAATACAGAGGTTCACTTATTTCCCCACTTAGCTCCTTAAGTACTCGTGGGTGAATACCGTCAGGCCCCGGAGCTTTATTTACATTAATTTTCTTTAATAGCTGTAGCACCTTGTCTTGAGTTATCCAATCACAAGTTATTTGCAAGTTTTTTGCAGCAAACATTTGCATATCTCTTGCCATAGGATCCTCATTAATATATACACGCACACCTCATCCACTATACACACCCTCTTGCATACCACTTCACACACTGCAGGAGGGGCTGAGTCAAGGGTGGAGCCAAGAGGGGCGGCAAAATAAGGCTTTGCCTAGGGCAGCTAAAATCCTTGCACCAGCCCTGATTGTACCTATGCCTCAAATGGTACTTAAGTCTGCATAAATGATTTGGAAATGTTCAAAAAGGCATTACAAGCTGCAGACTCCAGTCCTGTAGATGTACCTAAGGCAAAAAGTTCAGAGGATGTGCCTTCTGGAATCAAAGTACTTACCACCTGCAACTGGATCCTCAAAGACTTTGACAACTCTCCAGCGGTACCAGAAGCTGGTACTATGGGGCTCCTTACTGTGATGGGACTCCTCTCTGGGGATGTTATTCTAAGAATGACTCTGACATTGAGGAATACTACCTCTATGACGAACCTGTCCAGAGGGTGTTCTTAAAGGAGGAGTACTCTCACGGTTCTCACCATGCCATCCAGACGGCCAGGCATAGTCACCGCACAGGTGATAGGGGATTTAGACCTGGGTCCTTCTGTATCCTAACTCCAACCAAGGTAAGACTGTGACAACAGGAAAGTAAGAATATTAGGTTTTGGATAGTATTGTCACTTTAATTATAATTAATGTTTGGTATAGAGCTGATTTTATATGCATTGTGAGTAAATATGGCCATGTACTGTTTCTTAATCTGTATTATGTCTGTCAGTTGCATACCATCTGTAACGGCACCCTCAGCATAAAAGGGTTAAACCGCCGTTTAGCAGATCTTCCCTTCCAGAGACACAGGCACAGCTACTGCAGAACACCAATCCGCTGAACAGGAAACCATATGAATATAAACAACCGAATAGGAAAAACCATGCGAATAGGTTTACATTCCTAGCAGTCGAACTGGAACAGCATACAATAAATCCCCCCAAGAACGAGACAAAGCTCCGTGTTGAGGGTCAAGCAGTGAACAGTCAGAGCTGTGGGTTTATTGTTCTTATATACACATTAGTACCACCCACAGGGTTTTGGAACACAACCAATAAACACATACAATACACTCAGACACTCCCACACAAAATCCTCCCCTCTGCCTGTGATTCAATTACCTTACACAATGGGTAATGTAATTATAACAAGCAGAGAAATAACATTTTTCCACATTATTCATAACTTGAAAAGTATAATTGGTCCAGTGGTTCAAAAGATAGATCGTAGTTCTTTGTGACCAAAGGAAGCATGGCTTTTCTGCCCAAAACCAGTTCCACAGAGTCTTCTATCCTGGAGATAATTGGGAAGTAATCCAATTATCTCCAAGTACAGAGGCAAAACTCCATTAAACACATGGCAGCAAAAGACAATAAAATACATAAAAACATATAACTGTGCAGCCATTGCACAAAACAGGTACATTCAACATATCCCCAGATAGCTCAGATCTGAGCGCACATTATTACTGAATGGCGCTCAGAGCACACACATACAGTTCAATTGCCATGGAGCCAAAGTCTTTCCCATAGTCTTTCATTATACGAATGGGCTCCATGGCATAGCTATCCGGGGTATCACTGCTCAAACAGGGTAAGTACCAAATGACCCGGCTTTCTTGTCTTTGCAGGGGAAAATCAAGCCTTTTAACATGGGGTCATAATCCAAAGGCAACAGGCGAGCAACCAGGCTTCTCCAATGCAATGTGGCGAGATTGGTCTCGTCACACCATCCAATTGTCCTGGGTGCATTGACTAAATTTGATATCCTGGTGTCAATGTTAATATCTGGGGTCATCAGGGAAATGCTCCCAACAGCATAGTACATGTTGCTGTCCGTTGATGTATCTGTCGGTATATCGGTCTGTCTGTGTATCTGCCTGTTGATGTATCGATCTGTCTGGGTTTCCATCTGTCGGTATATCAGTCTGTCTGGGTATCAGTCTGTTGATAAATGTGTCTGTCAGTGTATCGATCTGTCTGGGTTTCCTTCTGTTGTTGTTTTTTCTGTCTGTTGTGTATCACTCTTTGTCGCTCGGCGTATCTGTTAGTAGCTCAGCGTATCTGTCTGTCGGCATTTCTGTCTGTTTCTTATTTGTATCACTGATATATGTCACATTATAGAAAAGACTTTTATTAGAGAATGTAAAGATGAAAAAGAGCAGCAGCATAAAAACATTTTCACACTTTTTACCTGCAAAGATCTAAATAACACGAGACTAGGAGAGAGGACATAATTTTCTTAATTCAGTGAATAATCCAGTCTGCTAAAATGCCCTCTGACATGCTGATACTGTGCGCCTAATCAATTGGCGGTCAGTAATCTGTTACGTCAGACGTTGCTCTCACACAAGTAATATATTGGGATTGTTTTCTCAGAAGCAGAAATAAAAAACTATTAATGTTACTTTTAGCTCCACTGACATCTAGATTTTTTTCTTTTACTATAATTGTGATGAACGCCCTCTTGTCTGGACATTCGCCATGGGCCTCCTGCCCACTGACTATGGGCCATAGAAAAGACTGGTAAAAAGACTTGGTTCGTGGGATTTATTTGTACCGTTCAGGAACTGAACAACCGCACAAACCAGGGACCACCCTGGAGCTTGTTAACCTCTATTAACACCTTGGAACGGTTCTCATCTCAGTGTTCTAATTGTTCGTCTGGGTGGCCGCAATTCATATGAACGACCACGAGGTGTGAGGCAGCTGTGTTTTGTTATCAAGTTTATGGAACTAAAATTGGACACAGACATTTCCGAACACCGCTGGACTTCCATCTCGAACCGCTAAATCGATCTGGGTGATTTTTGGATATGTTGGTCACCCAGATTGGGACAATGAGTGTATTTAATTTTTTTATTTTTTTAATGTGTTTTGAAGGTACTTTTGGGGTGTTTGTAAATTGTATGTTTTTCTGTGCCTGGAGATAATTGAGTTTGTACAGTTCCTGACTCAATTATATTTCAGGCACAGGGGAAGAATTAGTCAAACAGATAGATGTTGGATCAGCGCTATATGGTCAATTTGAAGCTAGAATAAGTGTAAGGCTGCAACCTATAAATATGAGGTTCCCTCTCAAACCCTCAAAAAAGAATAAAAGTCAAAAAGTGGAAATAGGTTGCGCCACAATAAACAGTGAAGAAATATAAACAGCAGTAATGTACTCACATATATGGAACAAAGCAAAAATGATATCAATAGACGCCACTGAATGCCAGCTATACCTGAGCTAGATTAAGCTCTTTAACAGGTGAGTGGATTACCTCTCTGCTGTGTATTTTTTATTTCTTTCGGTTTATTGTCAGCTGCGGTCTGCACTATTGGAGTCCTTTTCTTTTTATGTTTACATATCTTAACCTGAGTCAAGACAACTCAATCATCTGAAGACCCAGAACCGAATCAGACCTACACCATATTTAAGTTTCTGCAGGTCAACCTGACCCTCTACCTGTCCACTCAGTATCAGGACTATTGATATCATCTTTGCTTTGTTCCATATATGTGAGTACATCACTGCTGTTTATATTTCTTCACTGTTTATTGTGGCGCGACTTATTTCCACTTTTTGACAGGGGAGGAATTACCCTGTTTTGTGTGGGAGTGTCATGGCGTGTTTTCTGTGTCCTTGCACTGCAAAAAAGCAGGCCATTGAGCCTGGATTAAACAGATTTGTTTTACTCTTCATCAAGTCCAGGCTGATGTTTGGGGAACTTGGGCTATAATCAATACTTCGCTTGGGACTTGGGAGCTTTATAACGGATATACGCAGCCAGGGTATAGGGGATCCGTTACAATAATGTTGTAGCAGACTTCTTCACTTTCATTTTGGTTGTCCGTATGCCCCTGTTCGTGCACCGAGAGGATGATGTTTGTGACGGACCGCCTGGCACCCTGACTGGGTGCCTCCACCAATCGCTGTTTCCTAGTCGCCTTGAGTACTATAAGCACCATAGCCCCTTAGGCGCCCCAGCTTGGCTGAGGTCTCGCTGTCCTAAGACAAGGATCCAGCTTCCAGTGAGTGGACCTCTCCTTCTCCAGAGAGTATAGCAGGTCTGGCTGTGTAGCTCTTAAATGAGCAATCCTAGGAGCAGGAATTATAGCTGGTATAGCTGTGCCTTACAATCACGAGACGAGGCTACATGTTAAGGGTGAAAAGAACTGTAAAAATGTTACATCTCCTGATAGCCCTGTTCTGGGATATCCAAAAATCACCCAGATCAGTTCAGGGGTTCAGGAATTTTAAGGATGTCACATTTAGACCAACTGTAGGCATAGCCCCATGCCCAAAAGAGTTCAAGAGAATCAGGGCTTGCGGAGGTTCAGGTTCAGTAGTTTGAAAACAAAAAAACTACCAAACAGAGTCAATAGTCTTACCCTGGAGCTTGTTCCCCTCATCCAGACAAATGATTTTACCGAACAGTGCCCTTCTAAGTTGTATGGATACGAACGCAGGCGATGATGGAAGTCCAGCGGTGTCCGGGAGTTTCTATGTCCGATTTTAGTTCCATGAAATTCATGCCCAAAAGATGGCCGCCACCTCGTGGTTGTCCATAGGAATTGCGGCCACCCAGACGAACAATTAGAACACTGTGGTGAGAAATGTTCCAAGTTGTTTCTATTCAGCTTAGAAGGGCACTGTTCAGTGAGATCATTCATCTAGATGAACGGAACAAGCTCCAGGGTAAGACTAATGACTCAGTTTGGTAGTTTGTTCGTTTGCAAACTACCGAACTAGACCGGCTGCAAGCCCTGATTCTCTGGAAATGTTTTGGGCATGAGACCATGCGTGTGGTCGGTCAAAAGAGACTTCCAGGAATTTCCTGAACCCCTGCTCTGATCTGGGTAAATAATTGGATATGTTGTTCACCCAGATCAGGGCTATCAGGGGATGTGACTTATGGGGATATGTTGTATTTTAGGATACTTGTAACGGCACCCAGAGTAGGTGAAGGGGTTGACGCCGCCAAAGCTGTTCTTTTTCCCGAATACAAAGTCAGCTACCGAACACTCCTAAGCGCCAAACAGGAATCATACGAATTATCCCCCCAAGCACGAGACGAGGCTCTGTGTTGAGGGTCAAGCAGGATCTGTTTAATGAGGGCTACATGTCAGCCTTTTATGCAGGTCTTCCAGCAAGGGACACTCCCATAGGAACCTTGTGGAAGACTGAGACAGTTTTTTACAGTAACCAATTCTGTACAAGTACAGAATGCAAACACCGCCACACAAACAGTACAACTCATCCTCTCTACCCTGGAGATAATTGGGTTAAGTGCTTGAAGTAACTCAATTACCTCCAGGGATAGAGAATATCCCCATTTTACAATAATAGTAAAAACACATTAAAATACATATTTCCTAATATACCGAACGGAACCCCCACACTCAACGTATCCCCAGATAGCTTAGATCTGAACGCTCAATATAACCGAACAGCGCTCAGATCCCACACATATAGTCAAATCACCATGGAGTTAAAGTTTATACATTGTGTGTAGCGGAGAGCTGATTTCCCACAGCTTAACTCCACTGGTATATTAAAAGAATGCAGGAACAAGTAGTAAATCCAAGAGGGTAACCAGCACAATCAGCAATAAAATCCAATAGTATCCCATCACCTTTTCCAATCACTGGACGACACACAGTATCAGGATTAGAACTAAAGTTTAATGGCAACATTCCTGCTTTTATGAGATTCTCCCATGCAAGAAAGGGACTCACCATAATTATTACAGTAACCAATCCCATAGACGTTACCTCCCACACATTTCTTCCCCTTAGATTAACAGTTAACATAATTATACAGTGCATACTTTAACCTAATTCTTGGATGTACCCCAAATATGGTAGGTACACCTTTATACATATCCAAAAATCACCCAAATCAGACCAGGGGTTTGGGAGTTAGGAGAAGGTAAAGATTTGACCGACCGCAGGGGTAAAGTAGCCGAAAAAAGTTCCATGAGATCTGGCCCTGCGGTCGGTCTCTGTTCGTGCCTCAAAAGTCCCGAAAGGCTATGCCATCCATAGTTAAGTTTGTAACCGGGTGAATCCCCTAGTTCGTGGGATTCATCCTACCGAACGACGGGCCGTTCGGGTGTTTCACTCAGTACTTTCAGCCGTCCTCAAGGTCTCAGCGGTGTTTGATTAGCCGAGTGTCGATTTGAGTTCCAGACACTCGACGACCAAACACCGCTGTTCGCGGGTTTAAGATGTCCACCTCCACGTGTTCGGCTGCCGAAATAGCAGCCACCCAGGGAATACAACAGAGTGTTCATGCTTTCAAGGGAATGTAACAAGCAATCAGGGAGGTAAATTACAGCCACCCTTCACACTAGGCTGGTCCGGTTGTTCGGTAGTTTAGTTCGGATGGTGAATATAGCCATTCACATATAAGCTGTTACATCTTTATACTGAACAAAGTATAGCCACCTATGGTGGTAGGTGATTCTGTGGAATCCAGGCGCAGGGAAAACTCTTAAGTGCCAACCATAAAAAGGGAATAGATTGGACAGCCAAAGGGGTTCTGCTACACTGTGCGTTTGACGAAATGAATGAGCTCCATGGGTTTACTATCTGGTATAATTCCGTTTGTGCATTGTCAATTTACCGAATGGCATGGCGTTCGTATGAATGGGAACAAAGCAATGGATGGTTGGTAATCTCAGCAGTGTTCGTGGGAAACAGTGTCCAAAATTAGTTCCATGTATTTGTCGACGAACACTGCTGGGCATTCGACTGTCCATGATTTCCGCCACCACGTGTTCATTCATACGAACGAGGACCACCCAGTCGACCGTTCGGCAGTTGGAAGTGTCTGCGGTTAACCACAATATTAATTAGGGCAGAAAATTAGGGCAGAAAGGTTAACGAGTAGCACACTTCCCTGCTGGGTGGCCTGCCATTCGGTAGTTCATTCGTCTTTTGACGAATGCAAGCAGGAAACATACGAACAACCGGGAACTGATGAACAAATAGACAAAATAGGTTTTAAATAATAATCCATAGGCAGGGAGATCTGCCACAGTACTTGTAACAGCACCCCCAGGCATAAAAGGGGTTAACAGCCGTTTAGGCGATATTCCCTTCCAGATATACAGGCAGCTACGGTAGACACCAATCCACCGAACCGGAGAACCATACGAATTCTCTCAAACATACGAATGCTGTAAACAGCCGAATAGGAAAAACCATACGAATAGGTTTACACTCCTAGATGTTGAACTGGAACAGCATACAATAAATCCCCCCCCCCCTCAAGAACGAGACAAGGCTCTGTGTTGAGGGTCAAAACAGGAACAGACAGAGCTGTGGGTTTATTATTCTTATATAGACATTCTTACACATTAGTACCACCCACAGGGTTTTGGAAAACAACTAATAAACACGTACAATACACTCAGACACTCCCACACAAAATCCTCCCCTCTGCCTGTGATACAATTACCTTACACAATGGGTAATGTAATTATCACAGGCAGAGAAATACAGTTTTTCCACATTATTAATAATTTTAAAAGTATGCATCACATTCACATAAACTTTCATTTTCAGAATCAGCATACTCCAAATACAAACATACGTCAAAATCATCCAAATTGGTCCAGGGGTTCAAAAGATAGATCGTAGTCCTTTGTGACCAAATGAAGCATGGCTTTTCTGCCCAAAACCAGTTCCACAGAGTCTTCTATACTGTTGATAATTGGGAAGTAATCCAATTATCTCCAAGGACAGAGGCAAAACTCCATTGAACACATGGCAGCAAAAGACAATAAAATACATAAAAATATACGGTGCAGCCATTGCATAAAAATATAACGGTGCAGCCATTGCATAAAACAGGTACATTCAACATATCCCCAGATAGCTCAGATCTGAGTGCACATTATTACTGAATGGCGCTCAGATCACACACATACAGTTCAATTGCCATGGAGCCAAAGTCTTTCCCATAGTCTTTCATTATACGAATGGGCTCCATGGCATAGCTATCTGGGGTATCACCGCTCAAACAGGGCAAGCACCGAATGACCCGGCTTTCGTGTCTTTGCAGGGGAAAATCAAGCGTTTCAACATGGGGCCATAGTCTAAAGGCAGCAGGCGGGCAACCAGGCTCCTCCAATGCACAGTAGCGAGATTGGTCTCGTCACAGTACTTATTTTGACTTTATAAAAATATGTTTTTTTCTGTCTAGGGAGAATTAAGTTATTGTATTATCTACATTAATTGGGTGGGATTGTGTACTGTATGTGGGAGTGTCGTTCATTGTTACATTGTTTTGATTAGCTTGTATACTTTGTGTCCTGTGCCCAACAAGATCCACCTGGGCGTCACCCTTGTTGGGAAACTTGTATAAAAGGCAGTGCGCCTCCATTAAACTGCTATTCCAGCTTATACTCCAAAACAGTGTGTTGTCCTGTTATTGGAGGGAAATAAGATTTGCTCCTGTGTCTGCTCTTCCAGCTTGCAGGAGACTCAATGGGGAAAGTCCTTGTAAGGACTAGAGCTAATTCCTCATTCGGTTCCAGAGCTCCCAGGACGGAGTGTCGTCCAGTGCCTGGGGGTGTCAGAGCTAATTCCCCATTCAGCAACAGGAAAGAGGTGGTGGTACCAGGACCCCAGTCAAGCCACGGTGACTAAGGGGAAGAGTGCTGAGGTTTTGCCCACTCTTCCAGCTAGGAAGCGGTCCTTGGCGGAGGTACCCAGTTGGCGTACCAGGTGATCCGTTACAAAGCTCCAGGGTGGTCTCTGGTTCGTGCGGTGTTCAGAAGCTCGAAGTGCCGATTCGAACCTCTTTGGGAGTTCAAAGTGTAGCCATACAAGTCCAAAAAGGCACAAACAGTGGTTTCAACCAATGTTTAACACAGGGGCCATAGTCACAGGGTAGGAGGCTGGCAAACAGTCTCCTCCAAAAACCAGTGGTGAGGTTACTTTCGCCACACCCCTTTTTATACCCCCTCAAACACTGACCACCCCTGGTTGTTAACCGCAAATAAGCATTTAAGTTGAGCGTTTTCCCTGGGTGGCTGCCATTCATATGATTGAATGCACGTGTTCCAGTGAATGGTGGACATTTTGTCTGCTGAACACAGGCAGCGGTACTTGGTCGTCGAACATCTGGAACTCTTTTCAGCCACGCAATCTCACGCACCCCAGCAACGATGATATTGCTGCCTGTCCCACTACCCGACCAACTAGAACAACATTCAGGAGATAGAATCTACTGATTGGGGGGAGCATTCGCTCCCTGAAAACCAGGGGGAGCATTCGTCGGTGTTCGCACAGGAAACCCGAAAGTTGACCAGACATTGCCCTGGAACTGTTTTGGGACATCACCTCGTGGCCGGCCTGTCAGAACTTTACCCGAATGGCAATTCCGTTCTATCAAATGGATCTGAGCACTATTTGGACTACTTGGGCGCTCAGATCCAGGCTATTCGGGGATATAAAGCTTGTGGGGTTCCTGTGAATTATGACTATGGTTTTGGGGTGTTTTATGTATATTTCCAGTAGTTTCCTGTAACTAAGAGATAATTGAGTTACTCAGTTTGACTCAATTATCTCCCAGACACAGGGACGCCTGGGAGGAGCTTTTGTATATTTTAAATGAAGGGGTCTGTGCATAAAAGGCTGAGCTTGTGCTGAGCTTGTGCTGAATAAATCAGTTGTACTCCCTGTAACGGTAGTCACCATCACTGCGGATAGAAGACAGAAATTATATGTGGATC
Organism: Pelobates cultripes; assembly: GCA_933207985.1. Lineage (NCBI taxonomy): Eukaryota > Metazoa > Chordata > Amphibia > Anura > Pelobatidae > Pelobates > Pelobates cultripes. The sequence continues at coordinate 360,014,204 of OW240914.1, forward strand.
CCCATATTCCTCGTGTTTTGGTCACCAGGTGCCCAGTATGTTGAATGTATTAATTGTCTGTGCCTTTCCCCCTTCCTCTTTGTCCTGTCCTATTGTTTCCCCAGCAGGGCGTTGTCCCAGGGGCACTGCCAGACCTTTCCCTCCTCACTCTCCCATCAGCCCTTGCTATTGTCTGACCCCACCCTTCCTTTGTACTATATTGCTCTATGTAACCTATTGTAAGTAAATGAGGCTGTTGGGGGTATAAATATGTGGCTATGTCTAGTAAAGTTGCTGTTTTAACCTTCACCAAGTGTCATCTGGTGTTTGGGAAAAGGGATATATTCGGCTGATGGAAAGTGTGTCCAGGGTGGAAAAGGCCCTCAGTGATCCCAGTCAAGCCTCGGCGACTGGGTTTGAAGTGCTCCAGGGTCCCTGATACCTACAAAGAAGCAGACTTGGGGGAGGTACTCGGTCAGAGTACTGGAGCTCCATCACACTCCCAGAACTGTGTGTCGTCCAGTTACTAGGGATAGAGCTATTCACTTCACAGTGCCTTGTTCCTAAGTTCCTGTCTTGACGGATCCAGCAGAGGAAAAGTCCTTGTCATGACTAGCACTACGTTACAAATGTTATTTATTTCGATTAAATTAAGTTAATTCTTCTCTAGTAATGTCAGATTAAGGGAGTGCACTTCTTCCTCAAATCAGAGTTAATCACACAACTCCCAGAATAAATAATATACAGAAAATATAATAGCATTTACTAATTAGGTACACCATGGGTCATGTTAAATCATGTTATTTCAGTCCTTTTACCGATAAAAGCACTTTCTAGAAATCATGTGGCATTAACAACTAATTATTGTGTTATTTCTATGACAGGAAATCCAGGAAAGTGTACAACTTTTAAAGGCCCAGGACTTGGGACTGGCTAAACTAGTCGAAGTTTCTAAAATGTTTCCCCCGGAAGCGATAACTGGAAGTCTCTGTCACACTGTCTTTCTCTGTTTTTGGGTCTCTCATTATGTCACTCTCTCTTTTTCCGGGTCTCCCTCTCAGTCACTCTCCCTTTGTGTTTTTAAGTGTCACTCTCTGTCTCTGTTTTTGGGTTCCTTCCTATCACTCGCTCTTGCTTTTAATTTTTGTGTCTGTCTGTAACTCTCTGTTTTTGGGTCTCTCCCTCTGTCACTCTCTCTCTGTTTTGGGTCTCTACTTTTGTCATGGTCTCATTGTTTTTGGGTCTCTCCCTCTGCCACATTTTCTCTCTCTATTTTTGTGTTCCTACCTGTCTCATTTTTGGGTCACTCCCTCTGTGTTTTTTTGTGTCTTTGTCACTCTCTCATTCTGATTTTGGGTCTCTCTCTTTGTCACTCTCTCTGTTTTTTTGGGTGTCTAAAATATAAGTAAATGAACAAATATATCGTAGTAACTTTCCAGTTTAGCCTGTTAATGTTAAATATCTTAAAATCTATAGGTGGCTGGGGTGTTGAGGGGGGGGGGGGAAGGCAAGATGCTAACATGAATTTTGTATAAGTTTGTGTAAAAGGTAAGTTCTCACAAGGAATTCAAAGAAGCCCTCAATAACATGGAATGTTGCATAATCACCATACGGCGAGGATGGGTTTATAACAAGAAATGTTGTCTAATCACCATACGGCAAAGGTGGTGTTATACCACAGAATGTTGTACGAACACCATGCTGCGATAGTGGTTTTATAACACGGAATGTTGTGCACTCACCATAAATTGAAGGTTGTTTACATCACAGAATGTTACGCAATCAGCATAAGGCAAGGGTGGGTTCATAATACGGAATGTTGTGCACTCACCATACAGTGAGGGTGGGTTTATAACACAGAATGTTGTGCAATCATCGTACGGCAATGGTGGGTTTATAACATGGATAGTTGTGAAATCACTGTATGGCAATGATGGGTTTATAACATGTAATGTTGTGCAATCCCCATTCGGCAAGGTGGGTTTATAACATGGAATATTGTGCAATCACCGTACGGCAATGGTGGGTTTATAACATAGATAGTTGTGAAATCACCGTACGGCAATGGTGGGTTTATAACATGTAATGTTGTGCAATCCCCATTCGGCAAGGTGGGTTTATAACATGGGATATTGTGCAATCACCGTACAGCAATGGTGGGTTTTCATATGACAGATTTACTGCTTCCTGCATCCCACCAATCTGGATCTTATCAAGCCATGTATTTATAAGCTGATAGGACTGACTCACAATGAAAATGTGGAACAGGTTTATTGAATTTACTTCTCTATAAAGAAATTACATATTTTCTGTATGCAGACTTCTAACAGACAGTTTGAATTCTCAGCTTTTTCAAATATACTGAATGTCAAATATTCACAATTGGTTTCTAAATTCCACCATAAAAATATTGTGCAAGAAAATATTTTAGATCATTTGTTAATCGTCGGGTGTGCCATTTACAAATATAAAATGTTCTGCAAAACTCTGTATGCCATAGAAATGGTGACAGCGTAGCCAATCGCCCAGCTGAGGGCACGGCTAGGCTGGGGAAGTGGCATTAAATAGGCGATAGTGTGGAAGATTCTCGAACCAGCGAATATTCGGAAATGCAGCAAAGCTGTAAAGAGATCTGGATTAGATCTGTCATGGTCTCATTGTTTTTGGGTCTCTCCCTCTGCCACATTTTCTCTCTCTATTTTTGTGTTCCTACCTGTCTCATTTTTGGGTCACTCCCTCTGTGTTTTTTTGTGTCTTTGTCACTCTCTCATTCTGATTTTGGGTCTCTCTCTTTGTCACTCTCTCTATGTTTTTTTGGGTGTCTAAAATATAAGTAAATGAACAAATATATCGTAGTAACTTTCCAGTTTACCCTGTTAATGTTAAATATCTTAAAATCTATAGGTGGCTGGGGTGTTGAGGGGGGGGGGGGAGGCAAGATGCTAACATGGAATTTTGTATAAGTTTGTGTAAAAGGTAAGTTCTCACAAGGAATTCAAAGAAGCCCTCAATAACATGGAATGTTGCACAATCACCATACGGCGAGGATGGGTTTATAACAAGAAATGTTGTCTAATCACCATACGGCAAAGGTGGTGTTATACCACAGAATGTTGTACGAACACCATGCTGCGAGAGTGGTTTTATAACACGGAATGTTGTGCTCTCTCCATAAATTGAAGGTTGTTTACATCACAGAATGTTACGCAATCAGCATAAGGCAAGGATGGGTTCATAATACGGAATGTTGTGCGATCACCATACAGTGAGGGTGGGTTTATAACATGGAATGTTGTGAAATCACCGTACGGCAATGGTGGGTTTATAACATGGATAGTTGTGAAATCACTGTATGGCAATGATGGGTTTATAACATGTAATGTTGTGCAATCCCCATTCGGCAAGGTGGGTTTATAACATGGAATATTGTGCAATCACCGTACAGCAATGGTGGGTTTATAACATGGATAGTTGTGAAATCACTGTACGGCAATGGTGGGTTTATAACATGGAATGTTACATAGTTACATAGTCACTTGGCTGAAAAGAGACTGGCGTCCATCAAGTTCAGCCTTCCTCACATATGTTTTTTTTTGTTTTGTTTTTTTTATTTATTACATTTTTTATTTTCATTACACATGTGGTTACAGTATTAACGACATACGCCACAACAGCGTACGTGTACATATTTAAACAGTAGCATAAACTGTAGCGCATTCTTGTTTGTGGTTACATGCACAATTTTTAACCAGTGGACCTTACAATTGCAACTGTTACGTGTCTACAGTTCAGGTGTATCAAGGTTGAAGCAATTAGCTCTATATGCTGGCTTAAGTTTCACTTTTAAGGCGTGAAGGTGATTATGCCATGTTCTACATTCTGGCTGCATCATATTTAAAAAGCTAGATTTTCCACAGTAATATCGATAGTATAATGGTGAGATACACTTAGAAGGAGTTGTTCAACCCGAACGGTCTGTACTAGCGCAGATATCGTGTTTACGTCTTATTGTGCCCTATGACTGTCCCGTTAGACAGCATGTCAACCGCAAGTAATCCTAATTCTATAACCGGGGACTGGTAGCCCCAACTTCTTAGCCAGGTCTGTGGCTTGTTTATTGCTGCGTCTGGGGAGAGGGGGGGAGAGGGAGGGTGAGGGTTGGGGGGTGAAGTAGGGGGGGTGTATGCATTGCCATTGGGCAGTCTTGGAGACGGCCCTGAGCAACTCGAGTTCTCATGATGTTGTGGTATTGTCTATGTATTTGGACCACGGTTCCCATGCGGAGGCATATTGGGCGTATTTGTCATTTATAGAGGCTGTCAGTTCCTCCATTATTCGAATAGACTCGACTTTCTGGAGCCATTCCCTCACCGATGGTGCCTTAGAGGCCTTCCAATGTATTGGAATGAGGAGGTTGGCCGCCGTGAGCAGGTGGGTCGTTAGGACCCTCTGTGGTTTGGCGATGGGGTCTGAAAATAATAGGAAGAGCATTGTCTCCGGGTTGAGAGGTAAGTTCCCCCCTGTTACAGTGTTAATTATCTCCCTCACTCTTTTCCAGTAGAGTTGTATGGTTGGGCAGTGCCACCAAATATGAGCTGTTGTTCCTCCCAATTGCCCGCATCTCCAGCATGTATCTGGCATGTGCGGGAAGATACGTTGTAATTTAGTGGGCGAGTAATGCCACCTGGAGATTTTCTTGTAAGTGCTTTCCTGGATAGCAGTGCTGACGGAAGATCTCTGTATGCCCTGAAAGATGATACCCCAGCCCCCCTGGGTAATGTTAGTGGAGAGTTCCCTATTCCATGTTTGTGTGTAATGTGGCATTTGTCCCTTAAGCTCCCCTTGAATCATCTTATAAAAAATCGATAAGTGCTTTCTTTTGAGGGATTGGGAGGTACAATATAATTCATATGTTGTGAACGTCCGGGAGCCAGCTAGAAGTAATCGCGTGGATCGTATGTAGTGTGTCAATTGCGCATATTTGAAGATCTGTAGTGTCGTGGGTCGTTCTGGTCCCATTAGGGATTCGAGTGGTTTGACTGAGCCGCCCTCTAAGACCGTATGGAGTCTCAGATAGGGCGTTTCCTGGGGTATTTTTAAGAAGTCAAAGGAGTGGTTCGGCAGCCCGGGTTGGAACTGTATGTTTCCTGTTAGAGGATAGAGGGGGGATGGATGAGGGGATATTGAGGTCTCATGAGCTTCCAGGTTCGGAGTGTGGGTGTAATGGTGGGGTGACGGGAGTGGTGTGGGGATAGGGATGTAGATCCTGTGTTTAGCCATGGGATCCCTTGGAGCGGGGTTGTGAAAAAGGTTTTCTCCAGTTGCACCCATTGTAGTTGTGGGCGTGGGTTGGCCCATTAATATATCCTTGTGAGGATGGTCGCTTTGTGATATAGCTCTATGTGTGGCATCCCCAGTCCGCCTTGGCTTTTAGGTTTAGTGAGTGTGGCGAAAGCTATTCTGGGGTGTTTGTCTGCCCATATAAATTTGGTGAAGAGGTTCTTGATCTTTTGGAAGAAAGATTTGGGGATGTGGACTGGTAGTGTTTGTAGAAGGTATAACAGTCTTGGGAGTGTGTTCATTTTTAGGATGTTGATGCGGCACAGCCATCCAAAGTGGGGCTTGTGCCATTTAGTCAGATCTATTTCTATTTGTTGGAGGAGTGGGAGAAAGTTGATGTTGTACGTGGTGGCGAGGTTATGCGTTAGGTGTACCCCCAGGTATTTGATGTGGGCTGCAGCCCACGAGAAGGGGTATTTCTCCTTTAGTGTGGATTGTAGTGGCTGGGTGATTTTCAGGGGTAGGATCTCGCTCTTGGTAAAGTTAACTTGGAAGTTGGATATCTTATTATATGTGGCTATCTCTTCTAAGAGAGGCTGCATGGATGTGCTGGGATTGGTTATTGTAAAGAGTAGATCGTCAGCGAACGCTGAGATCTTGTATTCCTGGTGTTCCACCCAGAAGCCTGTGATATCTTTGTTATCTCTGATCCCCTGAAGGAATGGCTCCAACGTAAGGATGAAGAGGAGAGGGGACAGGGGGCACCCCTGTCTCGTGCTTCGACAGTTGTCCATTAATTTTAAGTTTGGCCGTGGGGGTGGAATATATAGCCCCAAGCCACTTGTCCCAATTTGGCCCAAAGCCCATAGCTTGCAATGTGGCTCTAAGAAGAGACCAGTCTACTCGGTCGAATGCTTTTTCGGCATCGACCGAGAGCAGGAGGCTGGGTAGATTGTGGGACTGAGACAAATGGATGAGGTTGAGAAGTTTTGTCGTGTTGTGCTTTGCTTCCCTTCCTGGGAGAAAGCCCGCTTGGTCTGTGTGTATGAGGTTGGATAGTAGGGGGCGTAATCGATTTGCTAGAATTTTAGTGAAAATTTTTAGGTCTACATTGATCAGTGATATTGGGCGATAACTTCCACAGTTGGTGGGGTCTTTTCCTGGCTTTGGCAATAAGGTAATATGGGCCTCTAGAGCAGGAGTCTGTAGGGCTGGGGTGTCGGTGAGGAAATTAAAGGCGTCTAGAAAGGGATCTGCCAGAATGTCTCTGAATGCTTTGAAGTATTTGGCCGTGTAACCATCTGGGCCCGGGCTTTTCCGCAGGGGCAAAGAGCTCACTACTTTAAGGAATTCGTCTCTCGTCAAGGGGCTGTCTAGGGATTGCAGTGCTTCACTGGGGATTTTTTTATGCACCCTGGGAGTCAGGAAGCGTTCAATGTCTGTTGCTAGCGGGGGGGAGCTCCTGAGGTTATATAGTTCTGTGTAGAACTTGTGGAAGGCTTCCATTATATCTGGTAGGGTTCGTGATATGCCCTTTTCCGGGTGTTTAACCTTTGCTATGAAAGTTGTTTGTCTGCTTTGTTTTAATGCAGAGGCCAGGAGGCGACCGCATTTGCCTCCGGAATAGAAATAGGAATGTTTGGTGCGTAATAGTGTGCGTTGGACCTGTGTGTTTAATATTTGTTGTAGCTCTGTGCGCTTTGCGAGCAACGCCTTATATGTCTAGAAGACGTCCTTACTGTGGTGGGCCGCCTCCAGGGCCCGTATGTCTTTTGTGAGGGATGCAATTTTATTGTCTCTCCTTTTTTTCTGTGTGGAGGCTATGGCTATGAGCTGTCCCCGAAGCACACACTTATGTGCTTCCCATGTTATTGGGGGGGAGGTTTGTTGGGAGGAGTTCTCTGTGAAGTACTGTTGAATGGAAGTGCGTATTTTTTCAGTCACTGATTTGTCATTTAGTAGCAAGTCATTTAATTTCCATTGGTAAGTTTTTAGGGGAAGGGAGGGTATATGAACGGCAAGAAACAGGGGCACATGGTCTGACCATGTGATAGGGCCGTAGGAGCATGCTGTCACTAAATGCAATAACCGCTGAGGTAGGAAGAACATATCCAACCTAGAGTAGGTACGATTTGCATGTGAATAGTATGAGTAGTCTTTTCTATTGGGGTGACTTACTCTCCAGCATTCGTATAGTTGGAAGCTGTCTAAGAGGCGGGAGAAGCACTTGCGTTTTGAGTCATCTCTGTTAGGAGTTGCCGATGTGGTGTCTAGAGCCGAGTCTAGAGACAGGTTGCAGTCACCCCCCATGATGAGTATACCCTCTGCAAAGGTCTCTATCCATCTCATGTATTTTTGAGGGTCTTGTATTGGCCCGTGTTGGGTAGGTACATGTTTACAAAGGTAATTTTGTTTTGTCCCATGGTCCCCTTTACAAGCAGTAACCTCCCTGAATCGTCTGTTTTCTGGTCTATGAGTGTGAAAGGTACCTGTGCGGAGAGTAATATGGCCACTCCCCGAGTCTTTTTCTCAGCGAAGTGGCCATAGTAGCTTGTGGGATATCTACTGTTCCTCAGATTGGGAGCTTTGTCTTTTTTAAAATGGGTTTCCTGGAGGAACGCCACGTCGGCTCTCAGTCTGTGCAACTCGTTGAGGGTCAGGGAACGTTTTTCTGGGGAGTTTAACCCTTTCACATTGAGAGTGATTATGCGTAGGGTGGTCATCGTTGGTCGGTTATTTTAGGAGTGAATGGGGTAGGTGTCTTGTCTCCACCCAGTGCTCGGCCACAGACCTGTCTATATAGAAATATTTGGATATTTACAAGTAGTAATACAACAAACAAAACAAGTAAAAAAAAAAATTTTCAGTAAACACTCAAGAACAAGAAAAAAAATAAAACATATGAATATCACACACTTGGACTTATAACCTGCACCTGGGTCTGGTGCTTAAATACCTATGGTAACTGTCTCGGGTGAGATGATCCTTCTCTCCGAGAGCCTATCTGTCACCTTGGTGTAGGCCTGAGGGGCCTAAGTTCAAATAATATCTGGTATAGGCATACGTGTGTGTATGCCCATACTCCTAGGAGTATTATCTTGGGGGGGGGGGGGAGAGGGTATATAATAGACCGCAAGTCTAGTTGTGGGTGAAGAGAGGGGTATGGCTAATCGCTATCCTGTTCGGTGTGAACCTCGCTTGAAGTGGTACATTTAGCTTTGTGGGCGGGTGCGTATTAGGCTTGGGACCCCTGGGACAAGGCTTGGTGTGTTGGGCTTTTCGGGCACCTTGGAGTTCAGGTGGGATACTCTTATGGCGTCTCTTTCCCCTCCGCCCGGTCATGTGGCTAAGGGCCTGTGTTTTTATTTGGTAGCCCTTAAGTGGGCATTTCGTATTTTGGGGGGGGGGGAGGGTTCTATTGAAGGGGGGGGGACATTGTGAGGGCCCTTGGGAGATAAGTTCCCGAGACTTTCGGGTATATCTATCTCGACTCTGTGGCTTGGGTCGATTATGGCCGCTAGGTAGGTGTAATAGGTGGCATATGGTACAGTGCCCCGGTATCTTTTACCTTGCGGTGGTTATCGCTAGTCTGCGCTGCTGGTTGTTTTTTTAGGCTAGTGGGCACCATGTCGTATTCTTCCCTGCAATATCTATATACATTTGTGTTAAGTTGTGTTAACCCAGGGTAGAAAGGGGGTGTCTAAACAGATTCAAACAATAACCATATTACCCGCCCTCATGAGAGTCTTTGGCGTGGGCAGAGGAATCTCCCAACTCGTCCACCTGTGCCTCGGAGGGAGAAAGTCCCGGTATCGTGGGAGGTAGTGTGCCTCAGCTTCGACTGGTTTTATCTCTGTTCGGGTCCCCGGTAAGTCAAGAGTATCACATGCGAGTGTCATCGGTGACTCTTACCCAATGTGGGTCCGACCCCTACGATAAAGCTTGTAATAGAAAGTCACCTTTCTCCAATGCTTTTGTCCTTTCTGGGCTTTTTTTTTATTTTTTCCTTTTTCTTTCCTTTTTTTTTTTTTTTAAATTGGAATTCCATCATCTGCGAGTAGCTGTGGTATCTTTAGCGTGCTGATTTTCTGCTGTTTTGGGTAGTTGAGTAGGTTATTGCCTTCTTGTGGAAGGTGGTCTCGTATCCCCTTGGAATGTGGTGTCCGTGGCCTCCGTGTGTCTTTTCCTTGTCTCCTGCTGCCAGCGGGAGCGTTGGGGCGCCGGAGGTATCCCATGAGGTGGCGTCGGGCCATACCAGTCGCTGACGTGAGTCATGGGGAGGTCTAGTTCCCTCTGGAATATTGGGACATCCTGTATGGTGTGGATGTTGTGCTGGGTGCCATTAATCGTGGTGCTTAAGGCAAATGGAAAGCCCCACCTGTATCTGATGTTCCTCACCCTCAGCTGGTCCGTGATGAGTTTCAGTGAGCGTCTGGCTTGTAGTGTGAGCCAGGATAGATCTGGATAAATACTGATTTGGTTGTTATGGAATAGCAACGGCTGGGTAGAGTTTCGTAGCGCTGCCAGGATGTCTTCTTTGCATCTGTAATAGTGCAGCCGGCATATCACGTCTCTGGATCTGTCTGTGGACAGGCCCCTGGGTCTTAGGGCTCTATGGGCTCTGTCAAATATTATAGTTGAGTCAGGAGCTCTGCCAAGGATTAAATTGAAACGCTCAGTAAGTGTTGCTATGATATCTTCATTGTCATTTTCAGGGATGCCTCTCACCCTCAGGTTATTCCTTCTCCCCCTGTTATCCAGATCATCTAGTGAGCGCTGTAATTCCGTTAGCTGGGCTGTGTGGGCTCTCATAGTTTCCTGGAGGGATTGTACCTGCGTGTGGGTGACATCCCTGTCCTCTTCCAGTGACCCAATCCTATCACCCATGTGGCGTATGTCTGCTCCTATGGCGTCCAATTTGCCTTGGAAGGACATCTCCAGCTTACCCAGCATGTTCGCCAGGTCTTGCTTAGACGGCATGTTACGAAGGAGATCTCTTACTTCTGTGTCCCCAGGTATGCCTGACCGTTCTGAGTCTGCCGGACTGGATGGTGGGGAGCTGTGATGGGGTGATTCCGGCGCCATGTTTGGGCCTTCCCCACCGGGCTGGAGTTCCGCATTATCGCGGAAGTATTTGGTGAGGGCTCCCGTTTTTCCCGCGGGCTGCTTACCGGAGGTGTGGGGAGTGGATGCCGCTCTTTTAGGGTGTCCCATGGTTAGTTTATCCGCCTGATGTCCGCAGATTCACACCGTCAGGAGAGGAGCTTGTTTAGCTTGCGGCCATCTCGTTCCGTGGTTGGCTCCGCCCCCCTCACATATGTTTTTGCTGTTGATCCAAAAGAAGGCAAAAAAACCTAGTCTGAAGAGCTTCCAATTTTGCCACAAACTAGGAAAAAATTCCTTCTTGACCCCAAAATAACAGTCAGATGTCTCCTTGGATCAAGCAGCTATTACCCCACTAATTAGAAATTATATCCCTGTATGTTATGTTTTTGCTAGTATTTATCCAATATCTGACAAAACCACCTCTTCAGGCAGAGAATTCCATATCCTTATTACTCTAACTGTAAAAAATCCTTTTCTTTGCCTTAGATGAAATCTCCTTTCTTCCAGCCTAAATGTCCTATGTATAGCCCTGTTTATGAATAGATTTCCAGACAAAGGTTTGTACTGGCCCCGAATATATTTGTATAAAGTTATCATATCCCCTCTCAGGCGCCATTTTTCCAAACTAAACAGATTTAATTTTTTTAACCTTTCTTCATAACTAAAATGCTCCATTACTTTTATCAATTTTGTAGCTAGTCTCTGGACTTTTTCTAGTGCCATGATATCTTTCTTTAGAACAAGCGCCCAAAATTGCAGAGCATATTCAAGGTGTGGTCTTACCAGAGATTTATAAAGAGGCAAAATTATATTTTCATCCCGAGAATTTATGCCCCTATTTATACATGACAAAACCTTACTGGCCTTAGCAACTGCAGATTGACATTGTATATTGCTGCCTAATTTGTTGTCTATATCAATTCCCAAATCCTTCTCGTGTGTGGTTATCCCTAATTCACTACCATTTAGTGTGTAAGTTGCTTGTGCATTCTTAACCCGAAGTGCTTAACTTTGCATTTCTCTACGTTAAAATTTCATCTGCCATTTTAGTGCCCAGTCCCCCAATCTATCCAAATCCCTCTGCAGCAAAGCAATATCCTGCTCACATTTTATTATTTTACAAAGTTTTGTGTCATCTGCAAACACTGATACATGGCTTTCAATGCCTATTTCAAGAACATTTATAAATATATTAAATAGAAGCGGTCCCAAAACAGAACCCTGCGGGACACCACTTACCACTTTTGTCCAGCCTGAAAATTTACCATTAACTGCAAGTCGTTGTACTCTATCCTTAAGCCAATGTTCTACCCAAGAACAAGAATATTCATCTAGACCAATTTCATTTAGTTTGAAGACTAACCTATTGTGAGGAACCGTATCAAATGCCTTGGCAAAATACTAGTAGATCACATCCACTGCAACACCTTGATCTATACTTCTACCTACTTAGTAGAATGCAATTAGGTTAGTCTGACAGGACCTATGTTTCATAAAACCATGCTGATTATTGCTAATAACAAAGTTCTTCCCAATGAATTCCTGAATATTATCCCTTAATAGCCCTTCAAATATTTTCCCAGTCACA